>PHNY01209573.1:929-16499 GCA_003724115.2 Anethum foeniculum | reverse complement strand
AATTGTGAATTTTCCAAAAATGCAAAAATATAAATTATTTGAAAGACCATTTAATTTATAAAAATAAAAGTACAAATTTTGTGGGCCTCGGAGTCCCAATAGGGGCCCGATTCTTTAATTTCTCACGAAACGAAATATTTTCTAAATTATCTAGATGTTCCGAAAACAATTATTGTAAAGGCCATATTACGAAAAACAAGTCCAAATACTCGATACGATATATTGGCTATTAAAAATGGCTTTTTGTAACTTAATATTAAATATAAACACATTTAACCCGTAACAAAATATTCTGAAAATATCCAGGGACGTACTGAATCATAACTAACACGTAGCACATATCAGATAAGGCCAAAATAATTTGTAACAAGATAAACACACATAATTTTTCATTTAATAAAATATAAAACAGTCGCAAATTTCCCGGATCTTACAGCGCCAATGGTGAGGATTTTGACTTAGAAGATTTTCCTTCAAGTTATTCTTTGAATTGCATTACAATCTTCTGTGTTTCTTGATTCACTCTCTGTTGTATCAACTTGATTTCTTCTACATAATCATGTAAACTCTTTTCTGATGTGTTGACGCTTAGTGCTCTGGTCTGGTTCACAAACGACTAACACTGAATTGAATTCACTTGATTTCTTTACAATTCTTGGTTGATATTGCCTGTAGGTCATTTCATGATTCGTCCACTGAAATCTTGTGATCTACAATACTTGAACCGACATACATCCTTCTGACTGAAGGTCTTCTGATCTTTATTTCTTCACGAAGGCTTGAACATGTTAATGAACTTCTTTCCGTGATTCTGTTACGGGACTTCAATCTTCAGGATCATGTTTTGATTCTTTGTATTAATCCTGTCTTCAACTTCAGGATTTCTGTGCTTCATAGGTTTAATATTATTTGCCTGTTTCCTATCCTAGCTGAGTTATGTTACCTCTATTACATATTACGCTACATTATGCTTTACAGTGCTTTATAAACCTTATACTTGTCATTTATCTCTTATATTTTAGTCCTACATGAGGATTAGACCATCGTCGAGACTCTTTCCTCGTAAACTATTTTTTGAAATGCATTATTTTCAAGTTTATACATGCCTCAACATATATTATCATGTCAGTGATTTCAGTATTGTCATTTTTGGTTCAATAACTTCAATAATCTAGAAAATTATCATGTTCGTCATTATTATGT
This sequence comes from Anethum foeniculum, assembly GCA_003724115.2. Taxonomy (NCBI): domain Eukaryota; kingdom Viridiplantae; phylum Streptophyta; class Magnoliopsida; order Apiales; family Apiaceae; genus Anethum; species Anethum foeniculum. Next base: position 15,296 of record PHNY01209573.1, on the reverse strand, counting down.
TGAAGTCATCATGTTCTTGCCCTCTGAGCTGCCTGAAGGGGATCATCCCTTGGTTGAGACCTGAATGAAGAAGAAAAATACGCTCAAATTCATTGTTTAATAAAAATCTTCACTACTTTGAGGGGATACTTTGTCATTAAATGGAAAAATTAGGATAGATTTGTTTAAGAAGAAGATAGATTATAAACAACTTTTAAAATATCAATTGAACAAATATTTTGTAAAAAGTCAATTATCCTTAAAAAGTTATAAACACAATTACGCCACAGTTCTAATATTCTTAAATTGTTAATTTGTTAAATTATATAAATCTTAAGTAAAGTAGAAACTTGATAAATTGAATACATTTTGGATCAAAAAAATTTGTTCATTTAACAACATTATTTTTTTATTGGTAAATGAATATTAATTTATTTAGATAATATTTTCAGATTTTTTTTATAATTAATATCATATTATATAGATTCAATGTATAAATGTACTTAAAATTCAATAAAATTAGGATGAGATACAGGAAGGAAAAAATAATCAATATTATATACATTTTTCGATAAGATATGACTTACCAATATGTATGAAATATATCTATTGGATAAAATGTATTCATATATTTAAAATATTGTGATAATTCATTTGTGTGTACATAAAATTTTATAAGTACTTGATTTTTTTTTTTTATTCCTTAGTACGTTTAGCGATATTTTCTATGTATGGCATTAACTTATAAGTTACTTCTTCCGTCACACCCAATTGTTAACGTTTATGAGAGAGTTTTCGACACGCATTTTAAGATGAATATAAAGTATAGTTCTATAAATTTTTTTTAAATTTTTTTTTTGAATAAAAATTTAAACATTCAATTTTTATTCAGAAAAAGAAAATTATAAAAAATAAGTTATCGAACTGTACTTTATATTCATTTTAAAATACGTAACCAGACACTTTCTCGTAAACGTTAGTAATTGGGTGGGATAGAGAGAATACAAGTCTAGTCCGTCTGCCCCAAGTTCAGATATTTTTAAGACAAAATTGTTAGAATTATTCATTTTTCGAGGTCTCGCCGTAAACACATCGGAACTTACATATATACCGAAACACAATAACTTGCCTTCTCAAAACACTTTTTAGACATATTATATGATATTCATGCTACAGTATTTCAAATAAAATATACTTATTTTAGTTAATTTAAAATATACTATATACATATCTTTTTTAATTATAACTTAGATAAAACTTATTAAAAACAAAAATTGTAGATCGTTAACTTTAAAGAAAAAAACTAGAATAAGACACACTTAAATGATTTTAGGCAGGTAATGGACAACTATGACTATTTACATAAACAAAATACACCAAACTAACCCGTTTTAAGAAAGTGGTCAATTTTGGCCGGTGAATTACGCATGTCACAGTAGAGTAATATATACACATGCAAGATTAGAGTAATCAATAATACGCATGGGGGAGGAGGGTATTATGAAATATAAAACAAAAAATACGCATTCGGTATAAGAGTATATAATTTAATATGCATTTATAAAATACGTATTAGTGTTATAATATATAATTAGTGATTTTAATCTATGCTCTCAAAATGAGAAGACACTATATGACTGAACACTCCCATGTACTCTGACAGACAATGTACCACTTGTCCCTCTTTTATCCTTTGTTCTTTGCAAGCAGCAAGAGATAACATGGATATATATAATATCAATATGCATTCGCAGATAGTGTATTCGAACGACCATAACTGACCATTTTCCTGAAATTGTTATTTCTGTAAAATTCTTTGAAAAAAAGTTATTTTTGTCAGTTTTTCATTTTAGGTCGCCAAAGGAATAAGGTGAAATGCTCGAAATGATTTATTTTATTAAAATTCAATTTTTAACAAAATCGTGTTAGTACAAAAAAACGAAGCCTAAAAGTGCTGTTGTGTTTTCATCAGTCGATCATTAATTCATGGTAGAAATCCTAACTAAAGAATTAGTGGATTCAAGAAAAACCCGACCCGAATATACTTTGCAAATAGTGTATTTGAACAACCATAATCGACCTTTTTCTTGAAAGTTGTTATTTTTGTAAAATTTCTTTGAAAATAAGTTGCTTTTGTCATTTTTTTTTTCATTTGGATAGTGGGCAAGTATGACCGTTTATATAAACAAAATACACCAAACTAACTCGTTTCAAGAAAGTGACCACTTTTGTCCATAAATTATGCATGTCACAGCAGAGTAATTCAGTATAAGAATGCAGGATTGAAGTAATTAATAATAAAATGTCGGAGGAGGGTATTATAAAATATAAAATAAAGAACACGTATCCGGTATAAGAGTTATATTAAGTGATTCGAATCTATGCTCAAAAGCAGAAGACACTTTATGACTGTACACTCCCATATGCTCTAACAGCGATATATATAATATGCATTCGTGGATAGTGTATTCGAACACTGATCATTTTCTTGAAAGTTGTTATTTCTATAAAAATTCTTTGAAAATAATTTATTTTTATCATTTTTTTTCATTTTAGGCCGTCAAAAGAATTAGATGAAATGCTCGAAATGATTTATTTTATTAAAAATCAATTTTAACAAAATCGTGCTGTTGTGTTTTCATCGGGCGATCATTAATTCATGGTAGAAAGTAGAAACCCTAATTAAAGGACCAGTGGATTCAAGAAAAACCCGACCCGAATGTACTTTGCCACTATTCTTAACTTGGCCTAGACATCTTTAATTCTTAATTACTCCAATCCTACATATAATTAAATACGCAAACAGATATACATACATTAAATTTGTATAGAGGGGATGAAGGTGCTTCGCAGGGACTTGGTCCCAAATGGGGCTGGTAGCGTTAAGGTAACAAACAACCCTAATTACATTATATATAATCTGAATTATATATATAATCTCATGGGATTTATGTATTGGTTTGGAATGAAACAGATGGTACCTGAAGAAGCAGATGATTTATGGTTGGCTTATAATTTGATTGCTAAAGGTGACTCTGTTTTAGCTAGTACTGTTAGGTATTTATCCCCCTTTTCGTCTTTTATGTATTTCGATGCATTACATTTTTATTTTAAGCTTCACTTTCTAGAGGCAAGTAGCTCACGAATAGCTTGACTTGTTTATTACGGTTAATAAGTGTATGTGTGCGCAACAATTCCAAGTAAAAGTTTGATTGACCGGATGGAACTTTTTGGCAAGAGTTAAATGTATAGATAGACCTATTATAATAATATCTCCTAATAGTTATGTTGAACTTTTGGAAGTACTAATTTGCGTTCATGATTCTAAATTAATAATAGATTTGCAATTTCATGTACTACAAAAAGATAATTTGAGGATTATATCTTTCAGTATTATTGAGTTACCAATGTCTGGTGTTAAACTATTTGTTGTGAAAATAGAAACTGGAGTCCCGGACTTATTATGCTTGATCAATATATGTTGAAAATATTACAACATTCTTGCGTGGTTTTATTTTTCTTTTTAGAACATTAGTCCATTTTCATACAGGATTAAGTACAATTAAGATAGTAAATAAGGAAGCATTAAGAAATTTTTATGTGTTGAATACTCAAGAAATGGTTTCATACTTTCTTGATTTGTTTTTTGATTTTATAGTTCTGATAATTTGGTTGCAATTTAACGACTGTAGGAATTAAATTTTGATCCGATGATCATGTGTAGTGTGATTTTTGAAGTACGTACGTTTGATTGGCTTGTGCTTTCTGCATTAATATGTCACCCTACGAACATATATAGTCTATAGCACCTTCACAAGCAGCTTTTTATCTCACGCATGTAAATCTGAAATTGATAACTGAAATCTCGTATAAGCTACAGAACCCAGGCAGTGAATTTTATTTTATGATTTCTCAAATGTGAAGTTTGGTAGTATTTACATATAGGATATAATATGCGCGCAACTGGCATTTTTTCATGATTCTTTTTGGTTTTATTTTGTAGAAAAGTTTTAAGGGAGGCAGCTTCTGGTGGAAGAGATGCAGAGCGTGTAAAATTGAAATTGGAAATCAGAGTTGAGGTACTACCATATTTACACTATAGACTGTGGTTTAGCTTGTGCTCAAAATTATTAATAATGTGGTATTGTTAATTTAGTTTCATGTAATTAATCGTTTGTTTACTGAGGAGATTCGGTGATGCAAGTACAAGTAATTGATTGTCATCTACTCCTTTTTTTTGTTATATAGAGTTTTTTCCTTGTTAAGATAGAGTTTATAAATAGAAATGAGGCTTAAATCACTATGTTAAAAGGTATCCAGGTTCTTACTAGATCCTTAGTAATTTGAGGTTAATTTGTCGAATCTACTTCTGACCCATTTGATTTTTTTTAACTTGTAAGAACTGTTGACCCAGCTAAAACAATTTTTTTTTGCCTGAATTGTTTTTTTTTCTTAGTGCTTGTTAGCCTAGAAAATGACATCCTGCATAGCTTATTATTGCATATTTATGCATAACTTTTGCTTATATAGAGGAAGTCCATGTTATCAAGGCGTTGTACTGTGCTGCTAAGAATTGTGAGTTATAAATGTTCTTATAAAAGTGTACATAGAGTGTAGATTATGACAAAGAAGGATCTGTCTTGCGTATACGAGGAAAAAACATTCTGGAAAATGAACATGTAAAGGTATGTACAATCTATTACTTACAAGTATGTAGATGTGGTTTTCATTAATTTGGTGCTGTGAACTTTAAGAGATTCATTTCAGATTGGGGCTTTCCATACACTTGAGCTTGAGCTACACAGACCTTTTGTTATACGAAAGGTATAGTTTCTCTTGGTATCTGCAGTTTACCAAATGTGATCATCTATCTAATAAATTTATTTTTTGTTGTCAAATATACATGTTTGTATTATGAATCAAGATGTTATTGAAAGACCTAGACATAATTTCTTGATGCAGTGTTAATTACTCAAGTACTTAATAATTTGTAATGTTAGTGCTACATGAAGATGGTAGTACAAAGTTACATGTGAAATACTAGAAACCAATTTTAAGTAACATAATTGTGAGTAATACCTAGACATATGGAGGTGTATGTATGCATATATGTGTGTGACAAGTGTAGATATTCGATTATGGGTAGCATCCTTAATGTCCAAAGTTGTTGATACAACCCTAGATCATGGAATGCCAGTACTCGCTAGTATCTGCACAATGCGAATAGGTATTGCAAGTTGCTAATGCTGATATGTATTGATGGAGTTATGACCAATGATTATATGAGACTTTTATTGCAAACAAACTGTATTTTCTTTTAGTATCTACTTACAAAAAAAACATAAATCCAATATTCGGTATATTTAATTGCCTTCTGATCTTAATATTGCATATTGGTCTAAAATGTTTCCTCGTTAGGATCCTATGCTGTATTAATTGTAGGATTATATGCGCAATTAAGATCTAGTTTTAGAATCACTTTTACTTTGCTGGAGTTATTTTTTTAGTAGTATAAATAATTTATGTATAAATCAATGAGGGTTTTCCTTTTACCAGGTGGTTTGGGACACAATGGCACTAGATGTACTTCATCAAGCCTCTGGTATGAAAATCCTACTAATTACTTTAGCTTCATGTATATGAAGTACAAAATATAGTATACATTAATCAGAAATTATGCTGAATGTATACCCTAGATCTTTCCTCATTCGTTTCTATAGCTTGCTGGTTATATAGACTTCAGTTGTCCCTTTCAATTTCATGTGATCAAATTTAATCCTTTTCTCTAGTTAGTTTGGTATAGATTTTTGCACATTTTCTTAGTTTTCCCGTGGAACTAAGACCTCAATAAAGTTTTGATGCAGGTCAGAATTTGTTAAGATTAATATATGAAATAAAACAATGACTAAGATGAACATGGGTGGATTTACCGCAGAAGATCCACTACCCAAGTGATTTCCCAGCTGCAGAAGGGATAAAACTATGGATCACAACAAAGAAAAGGCTCAATTTAATATTGATATTAAAATTAGTGTATATTAACCAAGTCTACGATAATATGCGGGGCTTACAATACTTATATGGGGAGTAGAAGCCCTAATAAAATAATCTAATGGAGCCCAAAAAAATTGTGCTTGTTATAAATAAACTACAAGTTTAATAAGCTAGTAGCCCCACATATAAAACATGTAAATAAGTACCTCTGGTTTCCTCTACACTAAATATTTATAAACTTATTAACAACGTATGAAAAAATTCTTCACTTCCGTTTCCCATCGAGTTTCATACATATATTGATTTTTTCCCCACTCAAGACCGACAATTGCTGAATTTATATTATCGAGAATCCTGATACACAATCTCTGTAGTCAAAAAATTTATATTCGTCATTCTCTTTCTCTGTTTCAATATTTTTGAGAGTTTTGGCTCTCAACTTTTAGTTTATCCGGGATGGAATGGTTAATGTTGGAATTAGTGGAGCCAATATACTTGAGGATTCCAATGCCTTTTATAAACTGAAATGATAAACAGATCTTTTTCTTGGATTCTTTCTCAGTTCTCCTAATAATTATCTGGATGACTACGGTAGACACTTATAACTTATAAGGCTCACTTAACTCTATAAAGCATATATGTTCTTACAGTGTATATCCTCTTGCTTGTTTCCGAATCATATTTTTTCAAGTGGCCTTCATCCTTTTTAATGTTATTAATATTGGAACTTTTCATATGTAATTTGCTTTGATAAATAAAATCACCACTGCAGTGTGGAAGATCAATATTTACATAATTTTGAATTTGAACAAAATATTTTCAAATAATTGCCACTCTCTCTATATATATTGCTAAATTATTGCCGCTATATTGCTGTCAACTACTTGGAACAACCATTTTGTAAATAGTTACAATTGGATTACTTGAATAGAAGATGCTAAACCTGTAAAGTGAAAGGACTTAAATCCTCGAGAATGTGTGATCAAGTGTGGGTCTGGTATTAGTTCTACTGGGGATATATTACAAAATATTAGAAAAATGACCATGCTGTGTTGTGTACGTACATTTTCATGTTTATGGTGATTCTTGTTGGTGCTTATAAGATATAAAACTGGGAAGAAGAATTAAGGGATTTGAGAAGTAAATAAATTAGTAAGAGTTGAGGGGGAAGAGGGGATGAAGAGGAGACTGTAGATCTAGAATGTGCAGTCAGAGAAACAGAAACTCTATTTTGTAAAAGTGGAATTTCAGTTACATTTAACTGAAAAATTTCTCTAAGAACTCATTATATAATTCAATAATTCATTACTACCTAGAGATATATACTCCCCTAGTGGGTACAACTTTGTACAATTCCTGCTGCTTAATACTGTTTCACGTTGCCAAGTTTCAGTCTATACCATTCTGACTACTATATACAAATCTAAGCGGTTTGATAAATAATCTGTATTAGGATGAAAATATTTAATAACAAAATTGCTCTGGTTTAGAAATTAGTACTAGTAACAACTTAGGGATATAATTTTTTTTTTAGGGAGAAACAGTTGTATTCGTTATGTTCAGTGGATTGGCTTAATATTGTGTCACAATGTCCATCTCTTGTAGATTTATATATGTTGGAGGTACTATTTATATTCATATTAATGTGAGAGTGTTGCAATTTTGTGGATGTTTCATCTGCTTTTTATTCATGTATGTGTGTTTTGTTTGCTGCTTCTTATTCATCTTTTATGTGCATCTTCTCACTTGAGCCTGTTCTTCAGATCCGTCTGTAGGTGCTGATCTGGCTGTTGTTATGATGCAAGAAGGACTTGCACAAATCTTCCTCATTGGAAAAAGGTACATTTGATCTTGAGATGTCAAGACTTCTTACTATAGTCTACTAATGTGCTGAACTGCGGGAGCAAGGAGGTGGGACTTCTTTCTCGTCTACCTTGGTGTATTTTCTAGGTCATTTCAAGTTTTTTGCAAATTAATTCTTTTAGATGGTTTACCATATGACTGTTGAGGATATGTGGGATGGGGGAATCTAGGAGGCCATGCCACTGCATGTTTCAGTAAATATGATGGCAAGAAAATGAGCAGCTTTTAGATTATGAATTAGTATAAGTGACAGATATGTATAGTCATCGCGGAAGTGGCATATAGTCTTGTTCAGAAAAGTACTAAACCTGTAGGACATGTATTGAAATATAAAATATATATATTTACCAAATTAAACTCTCTGGAAATGCAGAAGATATATTGCAGCTGACACTTTACCCATCTTTTGTTGCAAGTTTAAGCACAGGGTGTGAGGGCGGTAAAGTTTTTCCCTCTTTTATGATCTCTCCACAGGCTTGATATTATTCAAAGACATAAGTACATGGAATCCTACTATTTAAAACTAAACAACTTGGCACTTCAGCTTAATAGTTTATATATGAGAATAAACTTATGATTTTAAAATTTTAAGTGTTTTCAGAAAGAATACTCAAATTAAAGATGATTTTTACTGCCTTATATGAATTGAAGGGTGCAGATGCTACAATCTTATTATAACAATACGTATTAAAAAGCTATGAACGGTCTTTTTCCCCTGTGCGGGTTTGTTCTTTACCCCTGCCTGGGTATGTTTTTCATGTGGTCTTTTCCTTGGCTTTGCTAAGGTTCAGAGGGTGAATCCCTCACTTGTTCTTGTACTCCCAAACATCCAAAATTAAATATATATACTAGCAAATTAGCAAAAAAAAAAAAAAGAAGCTATGAACGTCTATTTCTTTCCTATTAGTTTCTATGTATAGATAGTTCTTTCTAAATGTCAACCAAGTACTGTAAGTCAATCGCCCCATACTTGTCACTTGCACCAACACGAGCTACAAAAGTGTTGTTTTTCAACTGTTTTGTAAACTTTGTTAATATTGGAACTTTTGTTAATTTGGTTCTTTGTCGACAGTGTGACTATTACCCGTTCTCGAATAGAAGCTTCTATTCCTCGGAAGCATGGACCTGCTATAGCTGGTTACGACAAAGTTTGTTCCCTGTCCTTTTAATATTGACCAAATATGTTTTTGTCAAATCCTGAAGTTGTGATGCAGGACAGTGAACACTTAGTACAGTTTCTATTGTAATTGTGGTTATTGAGTATTTGCAACTATCTTTGCATTACAGGCTTTGAATAAATTCTTCGAGAGTGTTGCGCAGGTGAGAGCTCAAACTGATTTATGACTGTTTCTTGTTGACCTGACAGTATTGTTTCATCTAATTCATCATATATGTATATTGGTGCATTACAGGCTTTCTTGAAACATATTGATTTCCAGCTTATCCGCTGCGCTGTGATTGCAAGTCCAGGATTCACGAAGGTATGTCATAATTTTAAATTCTTTATTTATATTGTTTTGAAAATAAACCGAAGCATTTTGTAATAATCTGCAGTTGTTACAATCAATATATTTTTAAAACATTCATAGTATGAAGTCATGAAAATTTTGTAATATTTTTCTTGATTTGATCCAGGATCAATTTCATCGCCACTTGATGTTGGAAGCAGAAAGGAAGGAGTTTAGAGCTATAATTGAAAACAAGTCTCGTATAATTCTTGTGCACACAACCTCAGGATACAAGTATGTTTAGCTTACTCTTTTATGATATCTGATATCCTAAATGATTACTTAACATTCCAGGAGTTTGTTCATTATACAAAAATTTATGTTTGAATGTTGAAACTATTGTGCTCATGTATTGCTTTATGCAGAAATGCAAAATAATGATTTCTAAATGCTAAGTATGTCCCTGTATCACAGGCTTGCGACTTGCATGCTTTACAACTTTTTTATATTGAGGCTTTCTCCTGCAACTAAATTTGTAACAGTATAACATGAGCTGGATATATCTTTGTAGGCATACCTGATATTTCCTTCTAGGTAGAAACTTTTCTACTTAAGCGGGTTAGTGCATACTGCAGAGCCACCTTATCTGATCTTAATCTCTTTTCTATATCAAGTATAATAGAAGCACACAAAATATTAGGAGTTATTGAAATAGACATGGTCCATGTGGAAGTACTGAGTTCATGAAGTGAAGTCGAATTTTATTGATGCTTTATGTTTTAAATAGTAGTTTTTATTAAAGAGCATTCTTGACTGAAGAGTGAGCAGAAGTGGAGAACATCCCAACCTAATCAGTAAGTTTCATTTTCAAATCCATAAAGGCATACATTTAACAACGCGATACCAACTTTTGATATATGCTTCCTGCATAAGGTGTGATGCCTTATTACTTTTTAAGTACTTAAGTCCTTTGAATCTCTTAGTTATTGCAGTGTTGAGTGCTATTGTTATGTTCTTGTTTGGGACAAGGGGAAGGGGGTTGTGGAATATCAAATATGTCTATCCACAGTCGAGTTGTCCTGAAAAGTGTATTCTATTATGTCACAGTTCAATAATTATCATCATCAAAGTTTAAATGAATTATATGCAGGCATAGTTTAAGGGAGGTTCTGGATGCTCCAAATGTGATGAATATGATAAAAGATACAAAAGCAGCGCAGGAGGTAGCGTTAGAAAGCAAATTTCTTAATCTATTTTTTAATTTTCGCCTCGCTTTCTTCATTCTGTTCATGGTAAATGCATTTACTCTTTAACCTCAAGTAAATATTTTTCCATCTTGAATATTCAGGTCCGAGCTCTAAAGGACTTTTTCACTATGCTCTCAAATGTAAGGTTTTATATTTTATGTTTCTTTTTGTATAACATATCCAGTGTCTTCATTTAGAATCCCAGATAGTTGTTTCTGTTTTTAGGACCAATACTTGAAAACTTATCACCATATTTCTCACCGAAGCAAGTAACCAGCAAGCACCTAGGGTGTCTATGCACTTGCCTAACAAATAAGATGCTCACCTAGGTGTGCTAATAAGATGCCTAGGAGGTTCTTTAGCCTTGATCAATTAGGGTTGTTTGGTTCAGGATATTCTGGAATCAAATACGGGTTTCGTTCATTCCAAACTCATACCTGGTGTTTGGTTGAGAAAAAATATTTTGAAACCCTTACCTCAAACCGCAAGGTATGGGTTTTTGATACCCGAGGGGGGAGGTGGGTATGAAGTATGGGTTTGGGGAATCAATTTTGTTTTTCTTATTTTCATCTATTTTATACAATTATAAGCAAATGTTTACTGCAAAATTAAATCAATGACTCAAAAATATATAAATAATAGTTAATAATATTTTAAATTAATGACTAAAAATTATTTTGAAGGAAACATATTCATTCCACCACTCAACCAAACACATGATATCAAGAATGATACCTCAATCCCACTCCATATTAACCGGATTTCTGATTCCAACTCCACACCACTCTGCTAACCAAACGACCCCGTACTAACTTAGTAGAAGCAAGGTTGATAGCATACAGGCTTCAATCTGCATTAAAAGTATATTTTAAGTAAAAACTACCTACGTCTTACTTGTATGTATATTTGATCCAGTTCTGTTGTTTATACTCTGAGTCAAATATAAATTATGTCAAACAAAATGGTTACTAATCAAGATATGCTGGATATTTCAACTACCTTGATCCCTGATATTATTCATGTTCTAATAATTCTTATGCTATTTTATTTTTTAAGTATCAGCCATGGAGGAAACAATTTATTATTTTTTCAAAAAATGTTATAATTCAAATTTTTTTTTTTTTTTTGCTAAATTGCTAAATATATAAAAGAAAAGAGAGTACTGTACAATATCACTATGGCTTGGCTTATCTATTGAAAGACCTTAACGTATACACTGTCTATGATCAATCTTCAAAAACATAGATTGAGAATTGAAAGCAAGCAAGCAAGCCATATGTATGCTATACATTTGTGCATAAAATTAAAATAAAGCAGCTTCTCTCTATTTCATTCTAAATGACAACCACGAAAGGTACTGTAAAGTTCCTTAGTATGTAAATCTTGTTACTTGAATACATTGGCTAATCTTGGTTCTGTTTGGTCGCAACTTGGATTTGGGTTGCATTTATTTCGGGTTCTCTATCTGTCTTAATATATACCTATTATTATGTATTGGTGGTATTAAGAGGCTTTGTTATAGAACTAGTAGGTATATGGTGCATGGTTATGTCAGGATGATTTTTTTTTTGATTTATAACTAAATTATCAGAATTTGTGTATTAATAAATCCCTGCCACTGGGGACTGATGGAGATCTCCCTCAGGGATTACCAAGCAGAAGCTTTGGCAGTACTAATTGTTCAACGGCGTTCACATATTTAGATGTTGAATATGTATGCCTATGTACTTTTGGTGATAAAGGGAAGTTATGAATGATTGACCTTTATCCATTTAAACTGTATTTGAGGTTTCTTCTGAATTCTGTAGGATCCAACTCGTGCATGTTATGGACCAAAACACGTTGAGGTCGCCCATGAACGAATGGCTGTGCAGACACTTCTCGTTACTGATGAGCTCTTCAGGTCAGTAGCATATTTCCTTTTCCAAACAAGTTCTTGAAAAAATCACATCCGTAACTTAATAGGCTAAGGAGTGGTATAGCACGACAATGATACCAACTTATTAATTTCAGTTGGTTTCCCCATCTTTCTCTCACACACTCGCTTATGCACACACACATAGATCATTGGTCTAAACATCTTATTTCATAAAACACACACACACACAAGAAAAGAGAGTCTAAACTTATATTGTCTACACTTTCTTTTTTTGTGACTTCTTTCTAAAAGTTTCTTTATGTATGAACTTCTATGATGTGAATATGTATCTTTATTATAATTCCTAGGCTCAATTTCTTAATTTGGGTTAAGGTGTCAAACAGCTTTTTAGATTCCTACTACATTTTAATTTGAAAAAAAGTACGGAGGTTAGTAGTATACACATAACTGATAGTAATTATTTTGTTTGCAGGAGTTCAGATGTAGCAACAAGGAAAAAATATGTCAATTTAGTCGATTCTGTAAAGGATTCAGGGGGCACTGCTCACATATTTTCATCAATGCATGTATCAGGAGAGCGTGAGTGCAATTTATTCATTTTTGGCTATATGTGTTGATCTAATCTTTTTTGGTCTGGGACTCCCTAAGTTTTTATTTAAATCTCATCATATTTCTTAGATCTGTTCTTTCTTCCTCAACTCATCCTTACTTTCTAATAGGCCTTGTTCTCCCTTAAAATCAAAATTTTTGATCTGGCTTATTTATTTACAGAACTGGCTCAGTTGACGGGGATTGCAGCAATCCTCCGATTTCCTTTACCAGATTTGGAAGACATTGAGATGTGAAGGCAAAGCTGTTGAAGAATCGGAATTGAGATTATATAGGGCCACCGTCAAGTTGTATATTACATTTTCAGTAATGTTTAGTATATATATTATCGTTGTACTATAAGCGTCACAAGCTATAAATAAGTGAATGTTTTAAGAGAATCTTCGCTATAGTAACGACTAGAAAGTAGTTCTAAACTAATAGTAATAAGTAGTAACAGTATGGATTCGGTGTGTTTATCATTCTCATGAAGACGTGAATGTGCTAATAATGACATCGTTTTATTGTTTCCCCTTTTTTGGGCTGCCTAAAAATTTATTGAACCGCATGATGTGTTCGTTTTAGTTGTATCAATTTTTATGTAACTGCAGTTTCTAATTGTATTTAACTATACGATGGTTGTTTTTTAATTTTTATACAGGTTCGAAGAGAGGATACAGTAGCTAGAATTTATTCAAGAAAACTAGTGCACAGTTTCAAAAAGTATCCATATATCGCAATAAAGAAATGGAATGCACAGTTGTAACTTGTAAACAAGCAAAATTTATGGAAAATGCATATGATTAATGTTCCCTTTTTATTTTTAAAAGTATTAAACAATCCACTTTTATATTTTTATTTTTTTTGATGTCAAAATAAATTGATGATATGGTTAAATTTTAATTAAAACCTTATCTATAACATATGTAGGATCCTTTGTAAATTAGAGTAATTAACTGGAGTTGTTTTCTAAAAGACGAAAATAAATGCTTTTCGCATCTTATGAATGCCCGTTACGGGTTATGCTCAAGAGAGAACCAAGTCTTAAAATAGACCGTCGGATTCATTTAGATTTAATGGCTCAGATTATGTAGATAATCTTTAAAAATATTATGACAATCAATATAATATTTATATAAATCAATTGTAAGGCCATTGAAGTAATCTAACATATTTGAATTAATTAAGTCAATCAAAATCAATCAATGATTATATGCCATTTACATCTCACACTAATAACATCTCAGCTGCATGTATCACCATCATTTATCATATTTCTCCATACATTAAAATTTTTATTCTTTCACGACTAGAAATCTCTTATATTCATCTTTTTCTGTCGATCACAATAGAAGACGAATCAAATATT
>PHNY01209568.1:1116-12832 GCA_003724115.2 Anethum foeniculum | reverse complement strand
CGAAATTTTACGTTAGTCTTTGCCCTTCTTCTTTGTAAGGGGTTAAGTAGGGAAGGTTTTTTCTGTACATTGTAGTGGGTTCTGGTTTTGATATTTTTGCACAAGTAAATGTGTTGTCAAACCCCCCCCCACAACAACAATGGGTATATTTCTACCACCAAGTTAGTAGGAGCTTTCAGCTTTACTATCTTACCTTAAAATCAGGATTGCCAAGGGATTGGGTTTGGGCGTCTCCTTGGAGGATTATTTCTTTTGCCGAATCAGCTGGCTTATCCTTATGAATTAGAGTAGGGCACATATTTGGGATTTAGCAAGTATCAAAGTTGTCTTTTTAGAATTTTTTTCCCACATAAATAGAATCAACTGTATAGAAGCATTCATTTTGATAAAGATGTTGAGTATATATACAGTTAAACTTCGATAAATGCGAGCCCATGGGACCGGGAAATTTTATTCATTTATCGAGGTTAATATACACAGTCTGTTAATTTGAGACCAGAAAAAATTTATCATATTATGAGATTATTCGTTTATCAAATATTCATCTATCGAGGTTCTACTGTAACCTGATGTCATTTCCAAGCTAGCAGCATCTGCAATATTGCATTATTTAACACAGATTGTACGTTGCAAATAATTCACAAATAATATATTTGAAATTACTCGAGAAAAAATTGCTCCATCTCATGGATGTTTGATCTGCAACAGCTTTATCAAGAACTGGCCAATTCAGACAAGGCTTTGGAATGTCTTCACGAAATTCTGCAAATTGATAGGAGGTGTGTGGTGCATAGTGACATTTCGTTTCTGGTTATGGTTATACGTAGTGCTGGACCTTTTGTTGGTATCACTAGTTTATTCTCTTCACTCAACAATGTGGGTATCGCTGATAGTATTATGATTTGTGAGTTGTTGATAGGTTTGCCAAAGCATATCACTTGAGAGGACTACTACTTCATGGCATGGGACAGCACAGGTTAGCTAATCGGAGACCTTTTGCAGTAATGAATGTTTCTATAACAATTTAGTAGGTAGGTGCCATAAATACATCAGCGAGTGATTTTGTTTTTGTCAGTTTGGTACAGTAAAAGTAACGAACATGTACATTAATTCCTACCAGTGTGCATTTATCCTTTATGCCCCCACAATACTGGAGTTATATGTCACCCAAGCTGTGCTCAACTAGTTGTTTAAGGCAACAACTGAAAATTCTAATCCACCCAATTAGTCCTGTCCAGTACCTCAGTCGTTACATAAATTCTCACTGGAAGACTAGCAGCAGACAAGATAATATATATTCCTTTTTCTGCGTTCATTTTTTTATCAGATGTTATTATTAGTTACGTTTAATAGTAGCTAGGTTTTCTATATTGATGCCCACATCCTGATATTATATATGGGATACAATACATCATACATGCACATTTTTTAGATCTTGTGCATAATAATCTTTTGATTTCTAAGCTGTTATTTTATCTCATTTTTGTAAAGTCGTGTATCTACAAGTCAGTTTAATAGGGTCCACCTTCCACCTACAGAGGCTGGGCACCTGATTTCATTCTCCTTATTTTGCTTTCCACATTCTCAAATGATGATGTTACCTTTCACAGGAATGCAATAAAGGATTTATCTGATGGACTGAATCTTGACAGTACAAATATCGAGTGCCTATATTTACGAGCTTCTTGCTACCATGCTGTGGGACAATATAGAGAAGCAGTATGCTAGATTCTCTTTTCCTGTATCTTCATCTTTTGCATTTAGTTTTCAGCGTTTTACACTTTTACTTATTTGTTGTCTCTGATCTTGCGTATTTGTGTTATTGCGATAAAGGTGAAGGATTATGATGCTGCTCTGGACATGGAACTTGAGTCGATGGACAAATTTGTTCTTCAGTGTTTGGCATTCTATCAGGTTTGACTCAATATTGAATATGCAATAGAAAGAATCATTTCACGCATGATCGTCACAAGCAGATCTGCAGCTCACTTGACAACCTAAATTTCTTGAACATACCTTGCCTTGGTGGCTTGGCAAGTTTTGATCTTCTGGGAGGACTTCTAGGCATTTTGTTTACTTATCTCATCTTCACAGATCTTTCTTTACTAGTAGTCTTTGCCTGCAAGCTGCCTCTTATCCTACTTCTATATATCTTTTGTTGATGTAATCATGTTACTATACTTTTGTTAATATAATATCTTGCCTATAACTCGTTAGCAGTCTTCGTTTTAAGGTAAGGTTAATTTAGTGGAAGAAAACTATTAAATTAGATTGGAAAGAAAGAAAAGTAGAGTTATGCATGGTCTAATAGAAGGTACTACCTTAAAAAAATTGTTATGGACAAGGTATATAGTTGCTTACAAGTACTTGGAATAGGACAGCTTTAAGTGAGTGCTAGAAATATGAGAACTTCTTCCTGGGACATAATAGAGCCCAAGACAAGTGCCTTTGGTCCCTTCATCTGTTACTGGAATACTCAAAATATAGTCTTTATATATCCGTCCAGTTTGAGGGTTCCGAAGATGGACAAGTTAGGTATGACAACATATTAATATCAAAAGATCAAAGTTAAATCGTTTGCTTGTGTTTTAGTTTCATGGTAGGGATAGGTTTTTCTCTCTTCTGCTGTTGGATGTTTAAAGGAACATCAGTTATGATTATTAAACATCAGAGAATTACTTCTTTTGGAATCTTCTTGTTTATACCTTGTTCTTAGTGGTTAATCCTCTTATCTTATCTTTTCTTTTATCAATACTTTTAAGAACTAGTCAGATTCAGATCAAGAATCTTGGTTGTATTGCGAATTATTCAGCATCTGCACTCGTGTCGGACACTTGGACATGACACTTACTCCTGTCAGATCCTTTGACTGATATTTGACACTTTGACCTACTCGAGATGAACCTATGACGCTAAAAGAAAAGATATGAGAAAGAAAAATGAAGACATGGGAAAACCAAAAAATGAGATGAAGTTCCCAAAGTTGCAGTCCATACTAATCATGTTTATTTGATTTCTCTATGAAATTTCATCATATGTTCTTGTTTATCAGTAAGATATGATGTGTCCCTGTACATGTGTCCAAAAATAGGTGTCCCTAATTTGACACTCGGATCTGTCCTGTCTATTACTCTCTATCTGTATTGCCGTAGCCGAGTGCTATCATTTGTTATAGCACTGCAATGTACGTCAGCTTGTATTTTCTGGAATAATATCGGCTTTCTTTTGTTTTTTTAGGATATGTTGATGTACATAAATGAAACGACTAGAAGCATGTCTTTCTGCAATGAATTGCACTATCAGTCTATTACAGTCATTTTGGATGCTTGACTTATTGTCATGTAAACTAATCATGATTCTTTTAATTACATAAATATTAATGGGTAAAAACGTGGTATCTGTATATTGAATAACCATGTGCATGAATGCAAAATTACTCTTTTAAATAAAACACGCAGTTGAGATATGAAGTCATTTCCTTGTGATGATTCTCCCTTGCAGAAAGAAATTGCTTTATATACTGCTTCAAAGCTCAGCAGCGAATTTTGTTGGTTTGACATTGACGGAGATATTAATCCTCTCTTTAAGGTAATACCTAAAATGATGCGTCATGTATGTTTAAGAAATGTCCTATTTAATGCTATAAAGCCTACAAGGATTTTTTATGTGTGTGTGTGTGTAAAATTACTGTAGGCTAAATAACTGTTAATGTTTACATACACGAATATGGAGCATTTGAACCTCAACATTATAACACACACACGTTAAGCCTTAATATATAATTAATTGAACAGTATACCCTAGCTCCAGCTTATACTCAATAGAAGGGACACAATAGGCCAGTTAGGGTTTAAATTATACACCTGATTAATTTAAAGGTTGAAATTATAGATTGTCATTAAATGGGGTCCGAATCGTCATTAAGCTCTTTACTGTTCAGAATAGGCTTTTTAGTACTAGGAAATTGGGAAGAGAATGATCTAAAGTTGATTTATATCACAAAAGTAGAGAAAACTACACCTTTTACGAAGTCATTTTTGCAATATTAGGGATGTCATCTACTGTAATTTAAGTTTCTGTTTGTACAATACTGCCTACATGTACATAATTCACTTATTTTTAAAAAAGATTCATTTATTCTATAAATTTGTGTTATTTTGGATTCAGCATCAATTTTAATATGCGGAACTTGCATTTTGCATTCATGAACATAATCTCATACTGTTATAACTAATATAGGGGTGATATGTTTGGTAGCACTCCCTTCCAATAGTCCACTTCCAAAAATTACGCATATTAAGAAAATTTAATGTTGATAGTAAAATTTCATTTGTGCCTGTACTTTATTGCACTGGTTGAATATTAGTATTTGGAATAGAGTTGATCTTGGGAATATAAATTGAAGAGTATTCTTGGAAACTTAATACAGAAATTACATTGAAAGTTGGCATGGACAATTAACTTTTAAAGGTGGACTACTATTTTGAAATGGAAGGAGTATTTCCTTTAGTAAATGTGTCCTATTCGCTAGAAACTATATCTGGATAATGGACAATGTGACCTTTTGGTGCTAGAGAGCAGAAACCTTAAATGCCAGTACTGTATTACTAAAGAGAAGCACCGAAACAGTTGCTTAAGGAATACACAGAACTTTCCTTAATTACGTTACTAACTTTCCTCTTGCCTTGTGCAGTAATTAATTATAGCCTATGCTCATTACGTTTATAGCGAGTCATTGTTATGTAAAACTTATCATGCGATACATGTTCAAGGCAAAATCAAATTCAGACTCTGTTGTAATGTATGAAATAGTATAGGGACCAAAATGTATGCATGTAAGATATTTGTATATCTCATTCATGCCTGAGTATGAGCTCTTTGCCTTTTTATATTATTGAAGTTTTTCCTACTTGATCAGCATCTTTCTTTTGACCTGAAAAATGATCATCTAAAAATCTGTACACATTGTCGTTAATATTTCCTAGGAGTTCTGGTGCAAAAGGATGCACCCTAAAGATGTATGCGAAAAAGTATACAGGCAACCACCGCTTCGTGATTCTTTGAGAAAAAGCAAGCTGAAGAAACAAGAGTTTATTTTCACGAAGGCAAGGACAACTCTCATAGATGCTGCAGATTGCATAGGGAAGAAGATTCAATACAATTGCCCCGGGTTTTTGCCTAATAGACGTCAGGTTGTCTATGTCATGGACTATTCTTAACAAGTTTGTTCTTACTTTATTTTAAAATCAGACTCGGATGTACTTCATTTTTGTTTTTCTTCCATACAGTTACTATTTCCAGTTTGACTACCCTTAATACTTTGGGTGAATAACGAGTAGTAATTATACCACTTTGGTCGAATCATCTGACTATGTAATAGAATAGCTTGCAGCAGCTTAAACTTTGATTTCGTGAGCCTACTATTACAAGCAAAACCAGATATTATAATACTTATACCCGGCCCGTTCTTTTCTTCTATCTTTTCTCCTGGATTATTTTAATCTTATTCTTGTCGCTCCGTTTATTCCTAGATTGTTGATGAACAACAGACATAGTTTTATTTGTACATCTATTAATTTTAAGTCTATGATTTGTACAGCATCGTATGGCTGGATTGGCTGCTATAGAGATAGCACAAAAGGTATCAAAGGCTTGGCGTGTAGAATGGAAAAGCTCTAATAAAAATACTTCTAAAAACAGCAAGCGAGCCCGAAGAAAGGAAAGACTTAGTCCTCCAAGTCAAAATAGAGGTGGCGCTGGTTGCAGTACTAGCAGTTTATCAGATATGTTGACTTCGTCTGTTTCTGCAGAAGATAGATCATCAAGCCGTTCTATAATGTCATGGCATGAACTTTACTCGCTCGCTGTCAAATGGAGACAAATATCTGAGCCTTGTGACCCTGTGGTGTGGGTTAACAAGTTGAGGTAATACACTTTGGAAATGTTTCTACTTTGTACCTTACATCTCGGTTTTCTAGCATGCACGTAGAAACACTACCATGGCATTTTCCCGATGGATGTCTAAACGAAAAGAAGAGCTTGTTAGATATTGTTTATCTGACTACACATGTAGTGCTCATCAATCCCCGCTTTTCCACCACAATCTTCATACTCCTTGAATTTAGGAACAAACTTTAAAATCTTATATTATACAATATCGTACTATGAATCCCACAGCATTAAAAGTTTGGTAGCTGGTTGGTCATCGGTCATTTGGGGCGGATTAAAATAATAAAAATTTGGATAAGTGGCCCTTTGGTCTCGGGTTAAATAATAGAACTACAGTTTTTTTATTATAAGATCTGAAATGATATATAATATAAGATTGGTTACTCTTTTGGTTCTGGTTATAATTATATAATTACGTCTCCGATAGTAGGATCTTGGATGTTATTTGTATAACTGAGTTAAATAATATGGTTTAAATAAAAATAAAATATCACAAATAGTACTTTACATAATATTTAGCTTAAAATATATAATTGAATAAAAGAAAAAAAACTGTATTGGACATATACTATTTTTTATCAATTATTTTTGTAAATATGATACGTATTAATATGCTTATCAATAAGTTTTTAAAATTATGAGAAATTAATTATATCCTATATATAATTAGAGTGAGATAATTAGAGTGAGAGGGTTAATGTGGGATGGTATGGCATGGTTGTCACTTGGATCCTCAAAACTGAAAAATAGTATAAAAGAGCAAAAACTAAAAAAAAATAGTAATAAAGGAAAAGGAACGTAATATATATACATAGTTTACTTTCAATACAAGTTGAAATAAAAATACATTTAACCAAAAATAATAATATCATAGTATTTTATACATATACATGTATTCTAAAATAACATAACCAGTTATTAACTTATTATTGTCATAAGTATAAGAATATTCTCAATATTATATTAAATAAAATTGAATATGTTGTTGAGAGAATAAATACAATTAAAAAAGTTTAGATATTGAAACAAAAATAATAAAATAATCTATTTGAAAAACTCAAAAATATATTAAAATACAAATAATTAATTAACAAAGTATAAGAAAACCCATGCACATTACGGGATATAACCTAGTACATATTAATATACTCTTTCACAATGATTTCAACTCTTTCATAATGTTTCATGTACTTTATGTGATAAGTTGTTTGTTTGGTGTTTTGTGTTTTTATCTCCTGTACACCACTTTCATCCCACTTTGTTTTGCTTAGGCATGTCTAGTTTACCTGCAACCATATTTTTTTGAGGATGATAAACGTAACCTGACCTTGTGTGGTTCATGTTAGCCTGCTTAAGCTTTTTTTTTTTTTTAAGAAGGTTTTGTTGATGATGATGACGACCAATGTAGGAAGGTCAAGGAAAATGACTAAAACGAGGATAAATAATTACCAACTACTTTAACTATTTTCTAAATTCAAAAATATTTTTTGAATAAATTCAATCATGTTACGTTCATTATTGTATATATATCTGAATGCTACCAACTAATTGAAGTATTTTCTCTTCTGCATCATAATTCATAATCCCCTCGGAAAAAACTTGACCTCAAGTTTTCTAATAAGAATCAATAATTCCTCAAACAGGACTCCATGCAAGTCGGACATGAATGTTTGAAAGTCATATATATATATATATATATATATATATATATATTCTGCATGCTTGACTTAATAAAACCATTCAGAAATAACAAAGTCATAGTAGACTGTTTGAGATGGGGAGACTTTAAAATATTGGCATTCTCCTGTAGGATATCTAAGTAATGAACTTGTAGCTTTGGAATGTTAATTTTAAAGAGACGGAAGTTCATCAATCAACTCTAAAACTTGTACTCGTAATAATAGCTGGGAGTTGTCACATTTGGTTTCTCCACAACTTCACAGGCCTTTACAACTTGTTGCATAACTTCAATTAGGTTTTGTTGATTTATCTTGGTTTCTTATAAGCATCATGCAAGTGCTTACCTTCTATCTTTATATTTATCTATACCTATCAACGGCACAATGATTCCTGCTGTAGATCGTGCTTTTCTCTCGATTGGGTGTCGATTCTCCTGTGCACTTTGGAGAATGAACTTTGATGAATGTGCGGGGTTAGAAAATTGGGTGGGAAGAAACTAATGAATCACAAAGTATCATGAATTTTGGCTCTCAATACCACTTCAAGCTGGAGATGGTTAAAAGGATCAAAACAAGGATAAATTCCTCTCCCTTACGACATTAGATAAAATCACCAAATACTCTGAGATGTCTCCCACATTAATCAATTTAAAATATTCATAATAGTTTTTAATAATGACTATTAGAAGTTTATATTGATTTCTAAAATCTTGGAGATTAATTAGAATCCTACATAGAAGGAAACAATTATACTTGTATTTAAATTCTCGAGTAATTCTAATTAGATAATATAAACACAATTACAAAACAAATTTATATTTAAATAACTCTATGATGTAATTACCAACTAATTTAATTATTTTCTATATTGCATCAACGTCCTTTACTATTTCATTGAGTCATTTTTGTACTCGTATTTATTTAAAGCTTTAAGGTCCATTACTCACACTTGTTCACACTCCAAAATCCTGTATCCCTTTTTGTAGGATGTTGGTAATTTACATTTTAAAGCCAACATTTTATTAACAATTCCGAATTGTTAGCTGCTGCAACTGAAGTTGTTCGGAATGTGCTTGCGTGTGTGTCCGTGCATATGTGCTTGCATGCGTAAAAGCTGCTGCCTATGCTTCGGAGTTGCTTTTTTTAGCTAGTAACAACCTTGTAATTAAATTTTACACCTTTCAATATAGAACACATTGAACTTTGTCATTTTGCCTTGTGAATGTGTCAACGGTCTTCCCTGGATAATATTGTGTAAGTGAATAAATCAAGTAGACATGGCAGTCGTTTCGTGTACTTTCATGTTTGTGTTTCTTATCGTGTACAAAATATCGTGCCTAATATTAAACAAATATGTCTCTATAATAAATATAGAAAATTTATTATTTGTTTCCATCGTGATGGCCAGCGATGCTTTGGCTGTCGGAGAAATCGGATAGGTTAGAACTTGGACCTGATGTATTGCTAGGTGTTAACTGTCAACTTGATTCTCATATTCTCCAGATCTTTTTACTCTTGGCTGAGAGAATTTAAAATTGAAAGAAAGAACTCTATTTAAGCTTGTGATTTGATGGAGCGGGACATGCTCATAAATGCGTTAGATAATGTTTTATGTATTTTTCGGTGAATTGGTCCTCAACAGTCAACTGAATCTTCATCTTCTCATAGTTTCTTTCTTATTTTCAATTTAGTGAGGAGTTCAATTCTGGTTTTGGATCGCACACCCCACTCACACTTGGCCAATACAAAGTTGTGCGGTACTTTCAAAACTCTCGTAGGTAAAATTCTGATTTCCTATGTCTCCTCTGCAAGTTTTTTGAAGGATTTTAGGATTACTATAATTATCTGTTTGAGTCTTCAGGGCAATTAATTTGGCAAAGGAAGTAATAAAGGAGAAGAAGTTTGTTTATAGCAAGGAAGATAACATCATTGATTTATCTAGCGAGGGGAAACTGCAAGAAGTGAGTTGTACTGATGTCTGATATCCGCTTACGGTCACCTTTCTACTTTGCATGAGTGTCTTTCCTTTTGTTGATTAAGCCCCTCTTAACAATTTGTTAGTATGCGCCAGTCTTCTTGCTTATACTCTTTGTATTAGTCTACCCCGCGAGCTACAAGATTTTGCAATGCGAAAGTTATATGGTGAAAAAGTAATTCTGGTTGGTGGTTCGATTTTGTTATTTGCCTTTTTTCTTAATACCACTCATTTTTCGAGTTACTTATCTGTGGATAGATATGAGCTCTTGGTGTTGGTTGTTAGGAATGACTAGGATAGTAGGATTACATTTAGCGTGGAATCTATGAATTTATATTATTAATGCATTTTTGGTTTAGTTTGTAATACTTTGATGGCAGAAGAATGTTTGTGACATATCTTTTTATGCATTCGATCTTGTGTCTGTAGATTATTGAGTGTAAGGATGACTAGTTTTGGTCAGTTTGGATTTTACAGTTCCTTGCAGCTTTTACTAATCAATTTTGGTATAATTTATGCAGGTTATGAATGCACACTCCTGCTCTGATCTTCATAAAGCTGTTGGCCAGGACTTCTGGTTGGCTACTTGGTGCAATAGTACAGCATCCGAGGGGTAATTTTTACTGCCCAGTTATTTCTTGTTTATTACTTACATTTTGAACTACCTGAATTTAAGTATAGAGTTATTGTTTGACTCGTGCAGGATGCGCCTTGAAGGAACAAGGATCACACTGCTCAAAATGTAAATTTAGCTTTACTTGATTGAGATTTTCAGTTTGCTGCATAGTATGACCATACTGATTTTGTTATTTTGAATTCGCGGTGCAGGGGAGAATCTGGATATGATTTTGCAATTAGGACGCCTTGTACACCTAGTAGATGGAATGACTTCGATGCTGAAATGGCATTGGCATGGGAAGTAAGTAGCCCAGACTTTAAACCAGATGAAGAAATTATTCTGGAGTTCAGTTTCTTCAAATTATCATAACTTGGCTTCTGTTGTTGATTTTCCATCTTTGCCTATATAATCTGGAGTATTGCACGCCGGTTTGTATATGCTATGGGCTATGACGTGGCATATACATTAATCATGAGTCAGTGTTTGATTGAATTCAGTATTGCATCTTTTTATGTTTCCTGAGATTCCTTTTTTCTTATTTAAAATCATTGCTGAGTTAACAAAAGCTAAAAGCTTCTGTCAGGTCGACTAGAAACAAAAGCCAGTATGCGCAAATCTTATTATTCATGACTTGACTACTACTTTGATATTGCTTCTTAGCTTTATATAATTTGTAGAATTGCATATTGGATTGGATGCCATGGTGTATACAAAAATCACGAGTCAGTCTATAATGAGATTCAATATTGTGTCTTTATGTTTTATCTGATTATTGTTACTATTTAAAAATTTCTATCGGGTCAACTAGAAATCAAAAGAGGCGGTTTAGAATATTTACAGTAATTTGTCAAACCTGGTTGTTGGCACCCTAGTATTTCATCGCCATTAATAGTCGGAAGGTGACTTAGTAATGATAATCACCTTTCCTACGATCCCCTTTATTTTGAGCATGTATTTATCTATGTACTCCCTGTTTAGAAAGTGCACACTTTATTTAAAGTAGTTTAGCAGCATCAAGCCTTTTTTTATAAAGTAATAATAAAAACTCAGAAGGTCTGATTGCTCATTTAACAAGCTATAGAGATGTGCATATAATCTCCTAACTTAAATCGCACTAGCATAATGTACATGCCAGATCAACCATAATCCAAAAGTAAGTGCTCTGGCACACATAAATTACTTGGGTTGCCCTTATAAAGGCTTGGAAACTTAACTTTTTGCCAGTCTAGATAACTCGGCGAGGCTTTCAGGACNTTTATATTGTATCCCCGGCTTATCTTATCATTGTTCCTAGCCTCTATAGTTTTATTTGGGGAGTTGTAATCTTTATTATATTCCATGTATCTTGTAGTCTTTCCATGCAAAAATTGCAGGCTGTCTGTAATGAATATAACAAGCCTCTTCACTTTAATGTGGAACAGTTATTATTTTTTTGATTCCATGCGAAAATTTTCAGGCTGTTTGTAATGCATATTGTGGTGAAACTTTTGGGGC
>PHNY01209534.1:0-11222 GCA_003724115.2 Anethum foeniculum | reverse complement strand
CTACTTTTTACTCCACTATCTCCCTTTTATACATTAAAAATCAATGGGTCCCACCACTTCACCCACTTTTCTTTCTCTTTTCTACTACTTTATACATATTTCTTAACCTCCGTGCCCAAACTATATGTAAACAAATGGCTGAGACGGTAGTTAGTACCAAATTTTAGAATACATAACCCTAGTACTATATTATTTTTTTATATTATATTTGTATTATTTTTTTGCACTTATCAATAGAGACTTAATAAAATTCAAGTACATTTATAACTAATGAGATGAACACAACAAAAGTTGACCAGGCAGTGGTCCTGCTCGGATTATACATAGTAGTTTTTCTTTCTAATTCGGATTACACATAGTAGTTTACAGTGACATACGATCCAGATGTATGTCAATCATTTCATTAAATAAATAACCAAACAAAACGCCTTGTAAAGGGCGGCTGTTCATGTTTCACACCAAGGACTGGAAGGAGATATCTTCTGAAACGTACGTACGTACTTGTTTTTTTTTCATGAAAATACTAGTAAATGATCAGTTTGATTGTTCAATTAAAGTTAGTGAGTTTGGTTTGGATTTATTTTTAAAATTTTATATTATTAAATCACAACTACTAACACGAATTGAATTCTATTCCCTGTAGATTTTGTTTTTTATTAGTTAGTGTCCATCCAAGTCTTGATTTACTTTTAAATTGAAAATATTTTTTAACAAAGAAATAATAACAAATGACTTTATTGACATTATTTTACTTTGAACTGAAAATTATTGATTTAACGAGTGTATTTAATAATTAGGTAATATCATATAACTATAGTGAAAAGTAAATTATCAAGTCATATTAAATAATATTTAATAATCTAAAATAATAAAGATATTTGGTTCATAAGATAGTTATATAATTCGTTTCACAAAAGAATCCTATTAGTAACGAGCTAACGTGTTAGATTTTTGTAATAAGTAAAACAACTACTAGGTGTAGAAGTAGAACTATAAGATGGAATTTCGTAACTGCACTTAGGTTCAAGTAATTTTAACTACATAATTTAATAGCATTTATTTATTATACATTCTCATCACATTCAATTCTTTAAGATTATTGATTTAATTTGATACTAATATTTTAATTTCGATTCGTATTTCGCACGGGTATTAGGTTTAATTCTCTACAAATACTAATTTAATATTTTTAATTTCGGGCCCGTGCTTCGCACGGGTTACCGACCAGTAAATATATGAATTGCAAAAGGTAAGATTAAATGGTTACATCTCTTTAATTTTGTGTCCAATATGGATGTAACTTCTGTTTTGTCAATTGTGCAATTTTGTTTGTTTCATTGACATAATTGATGTCGACCACTCAAATTTCTCACATCACATTCATAAATTTCAATATACGAGGAGCTTAATAAAGACAGCTAGAGTTCCCCTCAACTTGTATGTAGACTGTAGTATCCATATTGTACATATATATATATATTTAAATTTAAAATTAGCTCAGCATACTACTAAATAGATTTCGATGGACGTTTATTTGCAGATAAGTTTTTAGTTTAGTTTTGCTTTGTTTTTACTTTCTGTCTTTTATATATATGTTGTTGCTGCATTTGGTATTCGAGTTTTCCCACCCCTAATAAGCACACAGAAGTATCACACAATCAATATGTAATTGCATATTCAAATTTGATTTAGGCAATAGGAAAAGTTTTACCATATCACATTTTAAATTTAGTTTGGGTTACTATAACTATAAACTTCAGAAAAATTGTGTGCATTAACATTATATGGTGTCAAGCAGATACTCCAGAGTTCTCATGTTCAGTGAAGAGAGTTCACCAAATTTGTTTTAGATTACATCTGATTGTGTGATTAAAACCTGCAAACTTTAAGTTTAGTCGCATGGTAAGATATATCCCATCATTGACATCTTAATTGTGTTGATTGTATATGATCCAATTAAGACGATTGTCAACAACTTGAGTTTACATACTTGTGTGAGTATGCACACCGTAGTGGACCAAGGTTATGCGTGAATGTTCCTTCCATCGTCCAGCATTGTGATTATCGTACGAGGATTCATGACCCTAAATGGTGCATATTCTGAAGTCTCTTTGGGCAGCGATATCAGTGATAGACCATATTTAATCATGTTCCAAAGTTAACTAGTGATCATAGTCGATCAAATAGGTCTTCAAACTTATTGCATATCCCTTGAGCTGCAAAAAAGTTTAAGTATAATATTTGCCTGGTCCACACAAAAAATATACAATCAGCTCTGCAGTTGAAACAAGTGATCAATATAACTGTGTAAGTTCATCTACATTGGTCGGACTCAAAGCAAGTACTCTGCAATGCGATATAGTTGGTCCAGACGTGAAGATTCTAGTTAGTGACTTCTTTAATTTGCAAATGCCAAATAAATGGAGTCCGGTGCCTGTTTTGAGGTGGGAGCTGCTGCAACTATTGTTGCATGTGTTAAATAAACCGAGGCCAATATAACTCTTTTGACTAACGTGTAGCTTATCTTATCTTGACAAGAGAAGAGTTTATACTCAAGTTTTGGAACCACTAGTTGGCGAGGGAAGAGTTTATACTCAAGTCCTAGAACTAGTTATGGAGCTTATGGTCATGCTTAGTGAACTGGGTCAGACAGGTGCCCATACAGACCCTGCCCGTGTAATAACATATCAATTGAGCTTTGTCCAGTTTATGCGTTTGAGAGGTAGACCTTAGATGTAAAGATGGATTAAATCAATACTAATGTGTGAGTGATAGATAGAAGTAGTGTTTTCATGCGGTTAACATGAAGGAAAAGGAAAAACAACACAATTTTAGTGAATTTGAAATTATGCACAATGGATAATTACAGAGATTAGGTAATGATACTATAAGAGACTATGTAAGCCAAGGAATTGTATTTTACAACAGGACGACGATGTATAACACACGAAAAAGTCATTACAACAAACCTTATTCTACAATGCGTATTGTGCATATGATAAGATTTAACAGCCGATCAATTTACCTAAAATTACGAAGACAAAATACAATTCTAGTGTTTCAAAGTAATGACATAGTGGTTATAATGGAGTGTGTCTTCTTTTATAAGCGTGGAGTGTGTCATGGTTGCTTCCAAGGATGACACTGGAGGTTAGAGCAAGGCTGAACCCATGTAGTTTTGCAATCGACTTCTCCATCGGTGCCATCACAACACTTGCATATCAATCCTAGCATTCCCAAGAATTTGAAGTGTCCTGAAATACTCGTCCAATTATTATTTTTCGACACTGATGTTGGAAAAGATGATGAAGAAGAAGACAGTGACCTGGCTTGTGCAACACTACATGAAAGCACAGATAATATAATTATCACCAAGAGCAGCATCAGGTACACAAAACACGACTTGAGAAGACCCATGTTCTGTTTACAACACCAAGAATGACGACCTTGAGAATTTATACTATTTTTGTGTGTATTAATTACTGCATATATTATGTTATGTACTCATGAATCAAGACAAATAGACAACAGACCAGCGACCTAAGATAATTTAATTTACATGTTAATTAAGGGCTATTTTTGTAAAAATAGAAGCTAACTATTTACTGGCAATCTGGCATTACACCATTTCACAAGTTTCACCAATTCAGAAAAATTATATAGAACCACTAAAATTCAACAGTTATTTAAATTCTATTTTACAAATCCATGTTGAATCTAGCTATACAATGTATTTAATTTTGGTTGTTGCCACAGTTTTTATTTTATTTTAATTTTATATCCAAAATAAAAGATTATGCGATAAGAGGGTACATAGCATAACACGTTTACGTCTTGGTTAAATGGTTAGACTTAAAATATGCTAGCGGAAACTTCCTAATCAATTTCACAAAACACTACTAACATTTTTGATGGCCCAACTTTAAACAAAGTCTTTCTGTTTCCATTGTATTTCAATCAATCATACAATTTCACTCGTATGACTCCAGCACACGCAAACTTCTTGTGACAACAACTTAGCACGTCCAACTCGGTGTCATTTCTTCTTTCACACTGCTGCGAGATATCATATCAGAATTTTGAATTAGTCGGAGCTTAACTTTTACGCACACACACAAGTTGAACCTTGACCTTGTCTAGAGGGGCAAGAGCTCAATCTCTATAATAATCTTTTGTTGGTTGGAACTTAACTTGCTATGCATGCATATTTTGATAGTCTGATATTTTCTTGTTGCTCTATTTCATTAATCTTTTTCGTATGTAAAAAATAAATAAATTTACTATACATATATTGATGGAGTCTAATAACTCGCATTACTTGTGTTATTTTGTTAAGTTTTATTTTTTTAAAAAAATCAAATATTTGCACCATATTTTTCTAGTAAAAGTGAAATTAGGGGTGAACAAAAAATCTTCAAATCAATTGAAATCGGGCGAACCAAACCGTCTAAGCCGAATTTTATGATTAATTAACTGTTTGACATTTAAAAAAAACGGAATTATTTCTGTTTTTACCTCCAAAATGACCGCAATATTCAAATTGAACCAAATATGTAGATTGAAATATTAATATACATGTATTAGTAATGTACTCCCTCCGTCTCACCCAATTCTTTACATTAGGGGACGGTGGCTTGACACACATTTTAATGATCCTATAAAGTATAGTTCTCTAAATTATTTTAATTTTTTTTCTAAATAAAAATATAATGTTTTAATTTTTATTAAAAAAAGAAAATTTTAAAAATAAATTATGAAACTATATTTTATAATAGCCTTAAAATGCGTGCCGAATATGAGAAAAAAACTGTAAAAAAATGAGTGGGACGGAGGGAGTACTATTAATAATAAAATTAGGGGTTAATAAGGTAGGATGAGGGTTGAATATCTTAGGGTCTGTTTGGCATTGCCGTTGCAGATAATAACATTAGTTTTTTGCTAAAAGCACCTAAAAAGTTGTTTGGTAAAATTCAAAAATTGCTTTTCAGAAAAATGTTTTTGGCCTCCCCATGCTTTTGCAAAAATCTGCTTTTCAGCTTTTGCAGGAAGCAGTCGCTGATTTCACCATCAAACCTCACAAAAAACGTTATTTTTTTTAATTTTTTACAACAAAACATATGCATATAAAAAACATTACGAAA
Source organism: Anethum foeniculum (assembly GCA_003724115.2). NCBI lineage: Eukaryota > Viridiplantae > Streptophyta > Magnoliopsida > Apiales > Apiaceae > Anethum > Anethum foeniculum. The sequence continues at coordinate 6,081 of PHNY01209534.1, read as the reverse complement.
TAGTCATCTGATTTTTACAACAACAATTTTTTCACTAGCACTTTTTCTAACAGCATAACAATTTTTAACATCACTCCCAAATATTATTACCTTTTAGAATTTAAAGTTTGGCGTTTTCAAATTTTCTTTACAATTTAAAAGTTCATTACTTGAAAATAAGTAAATCGAGTACGGAAAAGTAAAGCAGTAAAGAAATATAGTACGAGGCCATGACGCAACCCCTAATGGATCCGTTCACCCCTATTTCCAATCCCCGAACTCCTCCCCAAACTCGAGTTTTTCTCTACTATACAAAAACTTCTTTATAGTAGACGGAGAAACCTTTACAACACTACATATTTATCTTGGACCTTAACTTACAAGCTAATCCCTCATAATACAATAGCAAAACCTATTAACTTTATTTGGGAGTGTAACTCCCCGCTACATCTTCAAAATTTAAGTAGAACCCAGCGTAACTCCCCGCTACCTCCTCAAAACTATGTAATAAATCCTTGAGTAGACTTTATTACAATACAACTTTGTCGGTCTTGGATCTTAGATATTGGGTCTCGGGTCTTTTCTTTTTCTTCACGGCGCAATAACACTTAACTCCTCGTTAACATGTTAAAGACTTGGGTCTTAGAACAAAGGATCACCTCACCTCACTTTAACTCACTACAAATATAGATAACTACTCTTACAACTTAAAATCCCTATTAAGATGAAAAGTTGGTTGGGCTGGTATGTTACGGTAATAGATCAAAGAAACAAACAAATAATATATATCAATATAAATTAAGTGTGTATGCTAATGTAAATCGGAAAGTAAAACGTATGGATGCAAGCAATTCAAGTTATGTAAATATATATATATATATATATATATATAAGGGATATAAATGGTCGAATATAAATAGGCTAAATATATTTTGGCTTGAATAAGATCAAGTACGTTTTTGAACAAGTCTAAGTCGTTTATAAAAGCCTTTAAAAATTAACGATAAATTAAAGTAAATGGCTTTTTACACCATAAGAAAAACGTCTATCAGCGACGGCTTATCAACGATCGGAAATCGTAGCTAAAAGTCATCTACGACCGACGTCGGTCGCTATAACCAGTATCAGAAAAACTGGTGGCTATTATACACATTGATGACGCCTTTCGTCGACGACATGGTTAGCGACCGCTGTCAGTGACCACTCAGTAGCTGATCCTAGCCAGCTTCTTCTTGCCATAACGCCACGTTTCCGTGATGAAATCATTGACCGGTATCAGTAGCTGAGAGTTGCGACTAAAGGCCGCGCTCGAATTTAGTTGCTAACGTTTGAGACAGATTTTAGCGACTGATTTCGTCGCTAATTTTTGAGACTATATCAGCTAACGGTAGCCATCTCTAACTTTTGAGACAAATTTAACAACTGTTTTTCGTTGCTAATTTGCAACTGATTTTAGCTACCATATGCAGTCGCTAATTGTTGCGATTAACATCAGTGATCGAAAGCTGTCTCCAACTTTGCCACAAAATTTAGCAATTGTGTTTCATCGCTAAATTTAGAAAATATTTGCAGCCAGTTTTAGCTACCATTTGCGACCAGTATCAGCTACCATTTGCGACCAGTATCAGCTACCAGTTTCTCTCGCTAATTAGCTATTTTTAGTATAAGTATCAGCTACCGCATTTAATTTTTAAAATAAAATAAATTGGCTGTTTTTAGAAATTTTCTAAATTTTAAACCTGTTTTGTCCTAACACATTCACAACCAAATATCTACTATGTATAATAATTGTCCTAACACAAACATAACAAATATAAATATCTGAATCAACAAATTGAAAAAAAAGTTCACATTATCTCAAAATAACATAACCCTTGAGAACCACAACCATACGTTTGAATATCGTCAAAATAACAAAGTACAATTCAGAAATATAAATGCCTACATAAAATCCTAAAGTGCGCCAAACTCGTCATCCTGATCATGATGTTGATGGTGCGATCCCTGCATTTAACAAAACAATAAAACAACTTACATGTTTATGGTATATATACTATATTATCAACAAAATAAGTCTACCTAATGGAACAATATACGATTAGATGTTTGATTACCTCATCCTCATCCTTCTGCTGTGATGCTGTTGCTGCAGCCACAGAATGAGCTAACTCCTCAAGATGCAAAGCCCCTAAATCCCTGCCAGTGTAAGAAGAAGCTCGGGATTTTGGCATATAGCCTTCACATAGTCAGCTAGAGTATGAGAAGATGGATGGCTCTGTGAAGACTGTGTGCTGCCTGAGCCATAAATGGATGGGCGTCGTCGCTGACTTAGCCCTTAACATAGTTCTTTTTAACAGTTGAAGCTGTCTCCCATAACTCCTGATCAAAATCCGGACGATCGGTGCCTTCGGGATAATGCTCATCAAATAAACAACGACATTTTTCCTGTCATCATATTAACGATAATTTTTTTTTCAAATAAGGGTAAGAAAAACTATGTAGATATATGCATATAATATTGTTACTTTCAACATAACTATTTTTACTTTGCACTTATCTTAATACCGAACAAAATATTATAAAGACACGCTTTCAAGTTGTTTTAGTTTTAATATACTCTTTGCAAATGTTGTTCTAAATTGAAACTTGTCCTAATACTCAATAAAATATTTTATTAAAAAACCCACTCTTAAGTTGTTCTATTGTTCTAAATTGACACTTATCATAATACTCAACACAATAAATCAAAATTTATATGAATTAATTGTTTTAGTTTTTGATACTGATCTTAACACTAATCACTTTGTATTACAACTAATAACACGTCTCTGCCCTTAATAGTGATTCTTTAATGCATACATTCTACTATATATTTTGTTTAAAGAATTGATGCACAATTATAATAACGAAATGGGGTATGTTCTTTTACCATAAGCATAAACTATTAAAATGATAGAGAACGATGTTTAACTTAATGAAAAACTTTAAAGTTTTTAAACTAATTACCACTATGTTGTGAGGTTCGGGTAGGTCGTCACGAGTGGCCACATAAACATCCAACCAGTTGATAGGAGTACCCTGAGATTGAGACTCATACAAAAATATAATCTCATTATCGCTAATTAAACATGTGATATTCTATATATTGCATGATTGTAAATATATTAAAACTATTAAAATGTACCCTCGCACTGATATGTTGCAATTGGGAGATACTGCCTCCTTTGTAGGTACCTTTGGTCTTCTTCCCTTCAGGTACACCTGCGTACCTATTGCTAGAGGTAGTAGAGCGCTTCTTCATCCATTTCTCGTCTCTCCACTGTTCACACATCTGAACCCATATATCAGGAGAGCACCACCAGGGACTATACTCGTGCATGCGCAATAATCCACTGCCTTGACGGTCAACTTCAGCATTATGTATGGCTTTGTCGAGATCTTTTGAAAGATTGTCTTTCACACGAGATGCACACTTTTTCCAGAAAAGAGCAGATATTGCTGGACCTTGATCATCGGCCCACCTATAACGTTTTTGCATTAAAGATACAACAAAAAATATTAAACTTCTGCATTAACATTTTTGCATGAAGTACAAATCCTAAACAGAACTATGAATGCTAAGATACAATCTGGCCAAGAACGAGAACTAGAACTTATAAATGATTAATTTTATTTAGAACCCATTTTCTTTTTTGTTTGTTGATTATGTGAATATTATTTAATGCTTGTGTTTCTAATTTATATTTTGAAAACTCAGCTATAACTTTTGATAATATGGCACCTGCTAGTCACTTTTTGTTCGCTTGATGTGGCTTTGTGGGTAAAGCTATTTGAGCACAAGGATTTTGACCAGTTTTAATATACATAACAGAAGCAGGTCTTCATATATTAGAATATGGCTGAGTGTTGGTGTCTGACCCTCTACTCTTTTGCTTTAACTGCAAATGAAAAAATTTGCAATCATCCCCTGTACAGTACTTTTGGAGATTTTGTTCTTCCGTAAATAGTTTAATTAAAGTCCTTTTTTCAATCTTAAGTCAGTCATACTCCCATACGCACTATACACTTAGAAAACTGAGTTTTATATCCTTAATTGTAAGAACTCTTTGTCTTAATAAATTTTTTTAAATAATTTAGGATAACTCAAGCATGGAAGGATATGAACTCGGAGTGCCCTCGTCCAACTGCAGTCCCACTTCCTCTACTTTGATCACCTGATTGTATCTGATTTAATCCTATTGCGGCTATTTTGTGTCATATATGTCGAAAGGAGTGACCAAGTGCTGTTTTAGTATTTATGATTAGCTGGGAGGATATTAGTTTTCTGAGAGATCAAGTTAAAGCTCATCCTCTTCTAGGTTACCCTAATAGAGTTTTGTTGCTTACGTGCCATGGTTCCGTGACAACCTCTGAACAGGTTTGTTACAGACTATCTAATATTTTTCTATAAGCATTATTTTTTCTTGCTGCTGCCATAGGATTTAATCAACTCCTACATAATCATATCAGGATGTATTTGTCTTTAGTTTTCTTGTTGGTTTATTCAATTGGAAATAAATTTTTGGCTTAATCTTTGAGTAGAGTTGTATTATGTCTCTTTTTGGTTTCTGTGTTGTTCCTTCTACAGGAGATTATATTGGTTGGTTCTTGTTGAGTGGTAAGAGGTAGCACATTTTATCAACTCTAGTTTTGGTGAATATTCATCTAGTTATAAAGGAATATTAGAACATAAAGCACTGCTTATGATTTCTGAATGTACATTAATTCTTGAGCTGTTGAATTACCTGTATCAATATAATTAATATAAACATCTGTTCTTCAAAGTAATTATTATTTTAGAAGATATTTTTTTTCCACTACTGTGGTAGTTAATTTAGTGTATGTTTGCTACGAATATCAGAATATTGATAAATTTACTACATCAAATACCAAGACCAAAGAACTTCTACAGAGTCTGCTCGTAGATCTTATTCCAATATAAACTGTAAGCTTTTCAGTTTTGTAAGTTGGAATCCTCTAGAGATTGAATACATGTTATGTTTTCAATTAAGAGTCTTTGTAACAAATTAGAGCTAGCTCCAGTTGTGCACTTGCACAGGCCGGTGTGTCCTAATCTACTCCCTTTATTCTTGGTAAGATCTTCTTCGTCATACATTTACATTAAAAATCATTCTTACTCACCGAAGTTAGCCTACTTAGGAGCATTAAGGTCATTATGACATATCTTATATACAATTAAAGGTATAAAAATAAATTAGTTAAACCATACCTATATAAGTTGACATTAAACTTTCATCAAATAAAATTAAAAAATTATCCTAAATTATTTTAAAAACAGCCTACATTCATTTTTATATTTCCCTTTGACCTTTTTTTTTTTTTTCTGAACTTTCAACTTTGTACTTAATTGAATTGCGTGTGTAGATGAAAATCAAATCTAGTACAGTACAAATAATTAAAATACATAAATAAAAAGATATTCTAGCAGAAGCAAACCGTAATACAAAAATATATTGGGGTGCTAGGGCATGCATAGACATCAGTTCATGACTAAGGTATTTTTCCTGGAATTTCCCTTTATCAGCTGATTAGGTCGACTTCTAATGACACTGAAATATAGAGGTTTGGTACTGCTTAATGATCGAACATGGTAAAGTTTTTCTATTGTCTTACTAATTTATCTTACTTGCAAAATAAATATCTGCATTATATAACAGATTTGGACTATATAAGTAAAATAATATACCTGAAATTCAGCCCACACTGTATCCTTGTGGACAACAGGTGTGGTAGCCCAAGTAATCGCAGGCTTAGGCCAATTCTGAAGACACAATTGAGAGATGCACTTCACAATTTTAGGATCTGCAAAATCACTATCATATACAACATTTTTTCATTAAAAAATAGTAGAAATATTATAACACTTAAACTCTAATAAAAAATGCTTGTTCGAATATATATGTACCTGCTATTAGGACCCGGTCGAATCTCAATAAGAATCCGGTCGTCTGGGTTCGTAGGGGCCTTGGGGATATGATTGGGTCCCCTACCCATGCCTCACTTTTTTGGGGGAAGGTGCTTGAGAAGCCATATATATATATA
>PHNY01209512.1:5317-17533 GCA_003724115.2 Anethum foeniculum | reverse complement strand
CACCTAAGGTTTCCAACTTGTAGGATCCTCGTCCCAGAGTCTTCTTGACCTTGTATGGCCCTTCCCAATTTGGGGCTAGCTTTCCTCTTTCACCAACTCCTGATGCCTCAATCTTCCTCAACTATCTAATGTGATTCTCAACTATCAGGATCCTCAGGCACTCTAGGCCTCATAAATTAGTTATTAACGACCGACGCCACGGTTAAAGTAGTTTCCGTTTTCAGAGTATATCAAATCAAATGGGGCAATTCAAGTTCAAATTTCAATTTTAAAGAATCATGTATTTTAAAGTATTTAAATCAAAGTTCAAGAATCTTTTACTAGCCAAGGTGTTAGGGAATCGAGATCAAGTTATAATTGCAAGTTATTTAATTATTTTAAAACAATGAAATTAAAAGGAATATCAAAATAAGCAAGTGAAATGTACACTTGCCTTATATTCGCTTTCGTTACTTGACCAGCTCAACCACTCTAGCATTCTAAACGGTCTTCCTTTCGATACGCCTCAAGAACTCACATTCCAATTCTACATAAATAAAAGACACTTTCCGCTTCCTAAGTCTGGCTGGATGACTAGCTCCTTACCTATAACAAAATATATAAAACTATATTATTTACCTCCTATATAACTTTTACCCTTTCGATACTTGTACATAACTTACATTCTATTACTAAACATGTAATATCCCGTTTTATGTGATTGTTTTATTAGTGAAGGAATAAAATTGGGGAAATTTTATTCCTGTTTGATGTTTTCTCGTTCTTAAATGGGCAATATGTTAATTGGTAAGTGTTAGTATCGATCCCTATCATTGTTGTGAAAGTATTTATTTACTTTTACTATTTTCAGAATTTTTATTAAAGAGCCGATCGTGGTATCAATATTGGCAAACTGAGTTGGCTTAAAATTGTATGGGATCGATATCCCCGTAAAAATTATAATCGGTTTTTTTATCCGTGTCCACCCTAGTATTGGGTGAGTTGTGAAAATATTGAAAGAAAATATTTTGTGATCGCTTAATTGCCTGTTAAAAGAAATATTATGTGTTTAGTTAATTTAAAATATTTTTGGCCATTAAATATTATGTGGTAATTATTATCTGTGGCCCCGTAAGGACAAGGATTTTTTTCTGATAATTATTACGTGTTTAAATTGTAAATATATGAAATTAAATGTTCGTTATACTCGTTTTAAATAGCATATGTGAATTTTGTGTGCTCCGTCTCATTTTACGTGAGTTTGAATATTTTATAATTATTTTCGGGATTTGTTGTTAATTTAGAAAATATCTCGATTTAATAAAAATTATCAGATCGGGCCCCTACCGGTACGTCAAACCTTGCAAAATTTGTACTTTTAATTTTATAAAATAAAAAATGGTTGGTTGGCTCGTTATTATTGCATTTCTGAAAAGTACGTTAATTTTGGGGAGTTTTGGTATAAAATTTATATTAAACAAAAATAATAGTAAATTAAATTATCCCTGTAAATAAATATTTTGGCCAACTATTGTAGTTAGACGATACATATATCGTTAAATTAAATTACGGGGTATTAACTTACCATAAATACAAATAGCTATAAATTGTATTTTAAATATACAAAAAAATCAGAAAAATCAGGATATTATCCAAAACTCTGTAGATAAAGATTGATTTTGTTCTTGATCTTCAAGTCACGATTTTAGGAGCGTTTTTTGGCCGTTTTTGGCGATCTGGTAGCCAAAACGAAGCTCTCAATGAGCTCTACCTGTTGATACCAAAATCTGTTATTAAGGTTGGGTATTTCATAATTTTTCAGTTCGTCGTGTTCGTCGAATTTGAGTTTATGAAATCTGCGAAGTGTTTGTTGTTTCTTATGTTAGATTAAGCTTTAGTATGATTATTACAGTCGATTTATATATAAAAGTTGTATTGTTTGATTTAGTAATCAATTAAATCATGTTTTGATATTTTGGCAGGAGTTTTGATTCAATTTTCCGGCCTATATAGTGATTGGTTGCTGTTTATACCTGTTGTAATCCTTCGTATATGTCTCCGGCTTAATTTCGCTATATTAATCGTACTATTTTGTTGGGGTTTCACCAAAGTCGCGATTTTTGCCGGTTCTTGATCAGAATTGATGATTCAGCCATCGTATACGTTAGTTATTAATACAACCAAGAAGTCTACTAAATACTTAATCTGAAATAACTGAATAAATCAAGTTAATTCCAGGAAGTCAGCCAATGAGAAGGGCAACTTCGAAGATATTAACTCAGACCATTACAACTGATAGAGAGATACCAAAGAAAGAAATGTAGAGTTCATAAACCAGATGCCCTTTCTAGCCTAGTGACTCTAAATTTATATCTGATCCCTTACAAAATGAAAATGACATATAAATGTAAATACTCCTGAAATGAAATGCTAATGATTGGTGTCACATCAGTAGTGCAGTGGTCCCAACATAACAACCCATCCTTAGCCAATTACTCCATGCTCCATTTGTCCTCCTGATTGTCAGCTGTCTCCTTTTTGTTCTTATTCTCCATCTTAGTTGCTGACTCAGTTGTCAGCCCGACTCCCTTGTCCACATCATTCCTTGCCAGCTCATCTCTTGCCTTTTCCAGCTCCTCATTTTTCACCTTAAGTGTATCAATACTCCCTCCATTAGATGATCCTTGACCCCAAGGATCAAATGTAGGAAATTTCTGCAGGATATTTTTGGCGATCTCCCAAGTAGCCTCTTCTCTGGGATAGTTTTCCCAGTGTACCAACCATTGTACTTCAGCTGCATTATTTCGTTTGATGGTCCTGATCTCGAGCACAGCTACAGGTTTCTTTATTACAGTGCTATCAGAGTCGAATGTGTGTGGTAGACTATTGTCTTCCCTGCTATGAGGAGGGCCATGATGCTTCTTAAGCAGAGAGACATGAAAAGTTGGGTGAATTTTCGATCCTGCAGGCAGTTTGAGAACATACGCCACAGCTCCTATCTTCTTGATGACCTGGTATGGACCAAAGTATTTAGCTGCCAATTTAGGGTATGGTCTCAGCATAATGGACACTTGCTTGTAGGGTTACAGTTTTAAGTAAACCCACTATCCTTCTTCAAAAGAACGTTCATTCCTATTCTTATTAGAAATCTGCTTCATCCTGTTTTGAACCTTACACAGATTATGTTTCAACATTTCCATAGCTTGATCTTGTTGCTGCAAACTCCGCTCCAGATCTTCTACTGCAGTGGAGCCCTTGAGATAGGGTCTGTAGATAGGAGGTGGTATACACACAATCTCAAAGGGAGTCTGTTTTGTAGCAGTATGGTAATTAGAGTTATACCAAAATTCAGCCAGCGGTAACCATTTGGGCCACTCCAATGGTGTATCATGACACATGCACCGCAAATACCCTTCCAAACACCTGTTCAAAACTTCTGACTGGCCATTGGTTTGAGGGTGGTATGCACTAGATAATTTTTGTTGTACCCCTTGTAATTTCAATAACTCGGTCCAAAACTGACTGATAAATTTTTTATCTCTATCAGAGATGATAGACTGAGGGAATCCATGCAGTTTATAGACCTGGTCTAAATAGATTTGAGCAACTTTCAAAGCCGAAAAAGGGTGAGATAACGCTATAAAATGCGCATACTTGCTGAGCCTATCGAAGACCACCATTATTACCTCCTTACCATGTGATCTAGGTAAACCTTCAATGAAGTCCATGGTGACTTCTTCCCAAATGGAGGTAGGAATAGGAATCGGTTGCAAAAGCCCTGGATAAGCATTAAGATCAGCCTTACATTTTTGACAGGTACTGCATTGTTTAATGAACTCAGTGATAGCTTGTCTGAGCTTTGGCCAGTAGAAAAGAGATTGAATTTTTCTGAAGGATACTTCTATGCCCGAGTGCCCTCCCTGTTATGAACTATGCATCCAGGCCATTATAGATTCCCTTAAAGACTGATTATTGCCTACCACCAACTTTCCTTTTCCTAGTCAGCACCCCTTGAACCCATTTCAACCCAGGATGAGACTCTGGTTCTTGCTGTAGATCAGTGATAATTTGCTGTAAATGGGGGTCTGTTTAAGCCTTTCCATCATATCAGTTTCAATTGAGGATACAGCCATAGATAGTAGTTGACTGTGAGAGAATCTTGAAAGAGCATCCGCCACTTTATTCTCAGGTCCTTTTTATATTCCACCACGTAGTCGAATCCTGCTAGTTTCGACAACCATTTTTGCTGAAATGGGGTTGCCAACTTGTGATCAAGTATGTACTTGAAGCTGTGCTGATCAGTTCTGATGACGAATTGATGCATCATCAAGTAATGCTGCCACTTTTGTATTGCAAAAACCACAGCTAACAGTTCTCTTTCATAGGCCGAAAGCAAAGCATTCTTCGGAGAAAAAGCTTTGCTTATATACGCGATGGGATGACCATCTTGCATGAGAACAACTCCCATTCCACTACCAGACGCATCTGTTTCAATCAAGAACGGTTTATTGAAATTGGGTAAAGAGAGTACAAGGGGTTTACCATCTTGGTTTTGAGCTGTTGAAACGCTGTATTAGCCTCCTCAGTCCAGATAAAAGCTTCCTTCTTCAGTAAACTGGTTAGTGGCTTGCATACTTGGCCATATCCTTGTATAAATCTTCTATAATACCCCGTTAAACCGAGAAATCCCCGTAGTTGTTTCAAATTCCGGGGCACTGGCCATTCTAAGACAGCCTTGATCTTCTCAGGCTCAGTATGTACTCCTTTGTAGGAAATGATGTGCCCTAAGTAGTGTATCTCAGTTACACCAAAAGAGCATTTTTTTTAAATTGGCATGAAGGGAGTTCTGTTGCATCAGCTGTAAAACCTCTTGTAGGTGTATTAAATGTTCCATCCATGACTTACTGTACACCAAAATATCATCAAAGAACACCAATACTCCCTTCCTTAGTAGCGGTTTAAAAACACAATTCATAAGAGATTGGAAGGTAGAAGGTGCATTAGTGAGACCAAACGGCATAACCAAATACTCAAAATGGCCAAAATGAGTTTTAAAAGCCGTTTTATAGATATCATTAGGATGCATTCTCACTTGATGATATCCCGATTTAAGATCTATCTTAGAAAAAAATTTAGTACCTTGTAGTTCATCCAATAACTCTTCAATGATCAGAATTGGGAATTTATCTTTGATAGTTGCTTTGTTGAGGTGTCTATAATCCACACACATCCGCCATCCACCATCCTTCTTCTTCACGAGTACAATGGGAGCTGCAAATGGACTATTGCTTGGCCTAATAACCCCTTGCTCCAACAGCTCCTGCACCATTTGCTCGATAATATTTTTTTGCAAAACAAGGTACCTGTAGGGTCTGAGATTGACTGCATTGGTGCCTTCTTTCAGAGGTATTTTATGGTTAAAATGATCCCTACTTGGTGGGAGTACTTTAGGTTCTTGAAAGACACTGTTAAATTTCACTTGCAGATCTGCCAATTCCTTCTCCTTGAACTTTTGTTCTGCAGTTATGGAACATATCTTAGGTTGTCCTTCCCTTCCTATTGGAACCAACTACAACATAGAAACCTTTCCTATTGCAATAATAATTTTATCCAACTTCTTGGATTGAAGATACTTCAACTTCTGGTTACTCACTCCCCTTAACTTCACCTTGCTGCCCTTATAGGTGAACTGCATTGTGAGGTTGAGAAAGTCCCATAATACTGGTCCTAACTCCGAAAACCAATGTATCCCTAATACAACATAACTGCCACTGAGTGGAAGCAATAATACATCCGCTGTAAATTCTACACCCTGCATCCTCCATTTGAACCCCTTAATCTTCTTGTCACATCCCACCCATATTGGAGCAATACTCTCCACCTTGCAATCTAATTTTAGAGCTATATTGGCGTCAATAAAGTTGTGGGTACTACCACTGTCCAATAATAACTGTAAAGCCTTCTTCCCGTGATGTCCAGTAACTCTCATTGTCTAGAAGGCTGTTATTCCATCCATGGCTTGTACTGAAATCTGTGCACATTCTGTGTCTCAAATTTCTTCCACTTCTCCACCATCAACTTGCACCTGTTCTTCATCATCTGCTTCCATTTTAATGCGGTAGAGTTGTGGTTTTTTCCTTTTACACTTATGCCTAGGAGTGTAATTTTCATAACACCAAAAACACTGGTTCTTGGCTCTTTTCTCATTGAATTCAGCTGGGGTGAGAGTTTTTCTATGTGAGTTCATCGGTTTATAAGTTGGGTTTAGAGGGACAATGGCTCTGGCATTATTTGTTTGAACTGCTCCTGTTGCAGGTGTAGGCAACAAGGGTAATTTGTGTTTCATCTTGTCTCGTTTAGCCTTGTGAGCTGCCTCTTGTAGCTTAGCTAAACACAATGCTTGCTGTACTGATTTAGGTTCAAACATTCTGACTGCCAGTTAAATTTCCTCTTCAAGGCCCCCTAAGTAACAGCTTAGCAAGTATTCTTCTAATAGTTGTAACCTTCCAGCTAAAGCATCAAACATATCGTGGTATTCTTGAACATTTCTAGTCTGCTTAAGAGCCTTCAACTCAGCCATAGGATCATCATACAACTCCCCGAACCTCCTGTTAATCTCATTAGTATAATTTTTCCATGTGGGCAAAATATTATTGCATTTCTTCATATAATTCTGATGCCATAATAAAGCTTTACCCTCTAAATGAATCGCAGCCAGCCTAACCTTCTGAGCATCCTCAATGTCATCCAATTGAAAAAATTGGTTACATTTATATAACCAGGAACGAAGGTCATTACTATCAAATTTTGGGAACTCCACTTTTGTCATCCTAGATGCAAAATTATGAGGCCTATGGTGTAAATCATTATGTCTCTGAATATACTCGGTTTGGCCACTAGATCTAGAGGTCTCAGACTGTCTCCCTTCACTAGATACGAGTTTACTAACTTGCATAAATAACCCAACAATCAATTCATTCAAAGCAGCAATAGACTTAGCATTTTGACTAATATTTTGAGTATTAGCAGTACAAGATTGAGTTATACGTTGGTTTTGCTCTTCTAAGAGGGCTCGAACAGTTACCTCTAATCGATGCAGATCTGTAGCATGTGAAGCATGACTTTCTTCTTCGTTCTGGTCTGCAGCCCGCTGGTTTCGCCCTTGCGCTATACGTCCGAGGAGTCGTTGAGCTCTGATTCCAATTATACAACCAAGAAGTCTACTGAATACTTAATCTGAAATAACTGAATAAATCAAGTTAATTCCAGGAAGTCAGCAAATGAGAAGGGCAACTTCAAAGATATCAACTCAGACCATTACAACTGATAGAGAGATACAAAAGAAAGAAATATAGAGTTCATAAACCAGATGCCCTTTCTAGCCTAGTGACTCTAAATTTATATCTGATCCCTTACAAAATGAAAATGACATATAAATGTAAATACTCCTGAAATCAAATGCTAATGATTGGTGTCACATCAGTAGTGCAGTGGTCCCAATATAACAACCCATCCTTAGCCAATTACTCCATGCTTCCCTTGTCCTCCTGATTGTCAGCTGTCTCCTTTTTGTTCTTATTCTCCACCTTAGTTGCTGACTCAGCTGCCAGCTCGACTCCCTTGTCCACATCATTCCTTTCCAGCTCATCTCTTACCTTTGCCAGCTCCTCATTTTGCACCTTAAGTGTATCAGTTATTGATGTTATAATATAGCTTATATGATTCCTGATGTCAAATAGAATAATTTGGAATTTAAATCATAAATTTTGGGTCACGATTTGACGAAGTTGGTGTTTGGCCGGAAACCGGTTCGGGTTTCAATCGAAAACGATCAAACACGTTTGTTTTGAATGGTAAAAGGTACAAGATGCCGTTGTGAATGAATTAGGCTGAAAAATTTAACAGAAACAAGCTGTTTAGGGGTCAATCGGAGCATCACCGGAAAACCTGAAGATCACCGGAATGTTGGCCGGTTTCTGGATATTTTCTAGATTCCGGTGAACCTTTAACATTTTTTGGCGATTGTTCTTAACTGGCCATACTTTGATCTTGTAAACCCTAACCCCCAGATTGGTTGGTGTTTGTGGTTTTTTGGTTTAAAATTTAAATTAAAATTCATTCTTTTATATCAAAATCTATTTTAATTCAAAATTCTATTTAATTAATTATTTTACATAATTAACTAAATTTCCTTTATTTTCAGAAATTATTTTTTTCTATTGTTTTTTAAAAAAACTCAAATTTAATTTAATTATTAATAATTTATTTGATTTAATTAATTATTTATTTAATTAGTTGATTAATTCATTTAATCAATTAATTTTATTTATAAATAATTATATGAAATATTATTATTTATAAATAAGCCAAATAAGGTTTTAAAAATTAGTTTCAGTGTTAAAAGATTTATAGAATGTTGAATAATCAATTAATATTCTTATTAATCGAATTATTCTTAATTTATTCGTATTAAATAGACCGTTAGTCCGATTTGGACAAAACGAATGCCTGCAGACTTAGAAAAATATTCTGCTTTGATTAAAAATACTTTTGAGACCAAATTCCTTTTCTATAAAAAGGTCGAGTCTTTTACAATTATTTTTGAGTCAAGTTTTAACCAAAAAGTCATATTGACCCGATTTCAGTTTTAAATGCACCAAACTGAACCTTTTGACGAACTGAGTTACGTGTTACGTGGCTTATGTGTTTACGTGCATTATATGTTTATGTGCTTAACTGGTTAGAATTGTGTGTTTATTTGATGCCAATTATTACTCCGTATTACGGGTTATCGTATGGGTAGACGATAAGATTGTAGTCCAGCAATTCGTTGAGTATTTCTCGTTTAGACGATTAAAGTGAATGTTTTGGTTATAGATGCGGGTCATTCGAGATGTTCAAAACCAGACAGATTTGATAAAAAGAAATGATTGAGATTGCATGTTAGGCTATTAGCGCCCGCAAGAACGGCAAATCAAAAAGTTATTGGAATACAGTTGGTGATGTCACAAGACGTCAGAAAGAAATATTGTGTTAGTTGCGAGTGTGCATAATTGCTAAGGACCAAATGCAAGTATTTTCCCCACTATTCTACTTCCAGAATAGTTAAATGTTCTAAATATCAAAATGTTTTATTCTGATTATGCAAGTACTGCTTTGCTATTATAGATTCAAATTAGATGGATTTTATATCCTCGAACACTATACTGTTTTATAAAATATTCTTGTGGGACATTGTGTCCAGAAAATCAATGGATTATTGATATCATGTTATTCTGGTAATTGTTCTACTAGAAGATAAATTCCTTTTGATAGATAGTGAATAACTATGCTATCCAGATATACTCTATATAAATAGTATTTCGTTGTATGATTTAGCGAATAACTAATTATTCTAGTTATGTCACATAGACTAATAACTATACACGTAAAAGTACGAGAAATAGCTAACAAATTCACATTAGAATCGCTTAGGATCCTAACGAAATTTCGGCAACATCTCCTCTGTACTATCACACCACTAGTCAGTCATAAGCTGACACTAAACCAATAACTTACCAAGATAATACCTAACTAGTATGTAATTAACTCATACGAACATTTACTTTAACCATGCACATATTCAATTTATATTTTAACAATTAGCGACGGAACTAAGTCTCAAATAGGCACATGCCAACATGTATTGCTATAAAACACACATATACTATCACATATACAAATAACAAGTCAATGTACATGTGCACAAGTCAAGTATTTCATCAAATATGCTAACTTAAATCTAAAATTTAATAAACTAGAAAGCACATATCAAATCACTGACCAACACTTTCATGCAATAGGTTCACATAAATAATTTATTAAACTATAACTAGCACTTAACACGTAACATATAACAAATAATAATACATTTAATATAGCAAAAGTAGTCTAGTGATCACCTCTATTAGCACAAAATCATATGTCTAGTTATAACATACAAAGTAGCTATCGAACTTAAAATTCGAGTTAACCAGTCTCGGAAGAATTACATTTTACAACACCTAGATGAACTCAAACAGAAAAGTTTAAAACATAATAGTTGTATAATGTTTCGAGACATTTCCAAAATGATAAGGCTCGCTAAAAATGACCAAGTAACGAATTCAGAAACTTTAAAACAAGAAGCTGCTTAGGCAGACTCAGCCCTGTTTTGGCAAGTAACTTAGCATTTCAGACTCTTAAATCACAGAATTGGTTAATGAAGTATAAACAACAATTGTAGATCCCGAATTCAGATTTCAAAATTGATAAAGTTCAAAGTCATAGTCAAAAGAATGAATTTACTACGAATTTTTGAAGTCAGGATGTACCAAACTGAAATAACAGAATAGATATTACAAATGGCAGATTTTATCATAACTACAGGCCGAATTTGGAAAAACACAAAGAATGAAAGTTGTAAATAATTGAATTATCTTTCCAGAGAGTGCAAAATCATTATCATATGATGCATAAGGAAATAAATACGAATTTAACAAGGACTCAGCGTACTTTTAAATAGATTCAACTACACAATTCACAAACATCATTACCTAAATCAATCACAAGCATACTAAACACCCAGTTAGTCATTTACCAAGCTTCCATTAAACATCTAATCACTAATTAACCTAGAAATCGAACCAAAGAATAAAAATTCGAACCCCAAATCATTCATAACCAAATCTGAAAATTCCAGATTAAAACCCTTAAACAAAAATCACATTTTGATCCTAAAACTTACATCATGAACCCATATCAATGCTAATCACATCAATTTCAAATTAAACACACAAACTAACAAAACCCAAATTTCTTAATCATTCAAATCTATTACATGCAAC
Organism: Anethum foeniculum; assembly: GCA_003724115.2. Classification (NCBI taxonomy): domain Eukaryota; kingdom Viridiplantae; phylum Streptophyta; class Magnoliopsida; order Apiales; family Apiaceae; genus Anethum; species Anethum foeniculum. The sequence continues at coordinate 6,689 of PHNY01209512.1, read as the reverse complement.
TTCGAAAATATGTTTAAAGCAGTTTATAGGGCTCATAACATCATCAATTACCATCGGTTCATCGGAGTTCATCACCGATGGTGGTAAAAATATGGTGGTGCCTAAAATAGGGTTTCCATCACAAATTACTGCCGATTGTTGATTAGAATTCAATGGGTAACTCTAATTCATCAAGAAATTTCAGTTTTGATGCACAAATAAGCAAAACCGAAGCAAGGATTTCAAAAAGAACCACACCCGCAGCTTCATACACCCACACACACACAAATCAAACTTGATTCAATTGAGGATAATCAAAGCATCAAAACCCATTAAAATCTACTTGATTTATGCAAAGAATCAAGCAAAAGGATGAAAGAAGAGGAGAGAGAGGTATTACAGCCGAGGGAGAGCGAGAGAGAAAGGAGAAAGAGGGAGACACACACACAAGGCTCAATGAAACGATTGACCCTTTGGGGTTTTTATGCCCTGAGGGGTATTTTTGTAATTTCACAATTATAAAATAGTTTATCGTTTTTTTATTTTCTTTTAACTAAAACGTTTTGTAATATATAAAAATGGTCTAAAACTTGTATGAAACATAAATATTTTATTTTTAAAATGTAGAGGGAGAAATTAGCTTTCTACCCATATTTTTAAAATAATTTTTGAGCATACGGTTTATTTTATATGATTTTTACAAGATAAGCGGTCGGTAAATACAATATTGATTGTAAAATCATTTTAAAATACAACACAACCAAAATAAAACAAACACATATTTTTGCAAAGTCTCCAATATCTTAATAGATATAATAAAACAAGAATCACAATTCTACCATATTCTAATATTTTTATAAAAATATTTTAAGACAATAATAACTATATTTTTAATATAATAAATCAAGTAAACCAAATAATTCTTTTCCATATATGTCATCAAGCACAATTATGAAACAAATAAACACGTAATCATTATATTTAACACATAGCTCTCTCAAGAAACCTTAGACACATAATTCAATTTTATTTTCACACAAACACATGTTAGGTCCCGTAAGAGGGCTATATTAAGCTAGAAGGGGGTTGAATAGCTTAATTACTAATTTAAAATTTATTATGGCATTTTAAAAATATTTATCCCCTTTTTAAAACTTTTACCGTGTAGTTATGCAAGTCGTGTGTGCGGAAATAAAATACAAGCAAAAGAAAATACCACACGTGAGATTTTATCCAGGTTCGCGATGGCGCAACCTCTAGTAGATTCGCTCACCCCTACTCCAGTCCCCGAGCTCCTCTCCCGGACTCGGGATTTTCCCTTAAAATAAACTCCCTCCTTTAGTAGGCGGAGAAGCCTTTACACTCTTAAAAATATTTATCTTGGTGCGTAGCG
>PHNY01209366.1:17032-30200 GCA_003724115.2 Anethum foeniculum | reverse complement strand
AACTTATCGAATTCGAGTAAAGTTGCCGGTCTAGTTTGGGTTCGAAAAAAGTCGGCTCGGTCTGGTTTAGGCCCGGAAAAAAGCCCGGCCCGACCCGGTTTGGGCCCGAAAAAAAGCCCGACGCGGCCCGCCTCGAGGGCCTAAAAAGGCCTAGATATTTTCCGAAAGTCCGGCCCGGCCCGGCCCGGCCCGGTCAAAGTCAAAGCCCGGCCCGGCTCGGCCCTTAACCAAAAAGCCCGGGCTTTTCAGGGCCCGATCAAAGCCCGGCCCGCCGGGCCTTTTGTGCATCTCTAATACAAATAGAGAAAGTTTATGAGATAGAATATTATCCAAATACATACCCAAAATTAATTACATTATATAGTTAACCGAATAAACGATTAAAAATATTTTGTTAAACGTATTAACAAAAAATTAACAAATGTCGTAGCCGGGAATCGAACCCGGATCATCTGCTGTGCAAATATTTTACCACTACTACGACTGGCAAATAATTTAATAAATATTTTTAAAAATTACTAAACAATTATCATGCACATCTATATTAAATTATAATAAGCAAAATGAAGTGGTAAATTATAATTCATAAATTGGTTCATACCTCATTTTTTATTATCTCTTTTAAGCGCAATCTTAGATTTTTTTTTAATCAAACTTTTTTAATTAAATTTAGAAGAACCTTTAAACTTAATAGTAAAATTCTTCTAATACATTAAATTACAAAATAATTGTGCTTTAAAATAAGAGATTTTAAATTCGATAAATTATTAATTTATTAATAAAAATAATAATAATAAATAATGGATTATAAATTACGATAAATTCAAGTTTGATAGTATAATTTTTATACAAATATAATGGATTCGACTTTTCATCATAGTACAGCAGGCTGGCAAATGGTTTTAAAAATATTTTGATATTTCAAAAGTGTTTCGACTTCCTAGTCATATTTCCGGTCCTAGAGTAGCGCAGTTTATGTACGAATCCAGTTCCGACACAATTTTTGTACTTCAGAAACTGTTTTTTAATAAACTACTCGATAAATAGAAACAATTAAACTCAATAACCAAAAAGACTCAAGTCTGAATCACAACCATTTTCCTCAATTTTGTTTTAGAAAAATCTAGATCCGAATACAATGACTCAATTCCCAAAGTCCAGGGACATTTAATTATTTTTCTCTTAGATTTTTATCCCGCCTTCAATATTACAATACAATTAATATAATACTTGTCAGTTCAGACAATTCAATATTATTTTTATTACGTTGAGGTTATAATGGCAATAACATCTATATACTTTATTCTTTTTAAAAGTTAGAATTCGCAAGTCAAGGGAAAGTTGGTGAAAATATATATTTAAAAAATTGACCATGAAAAAAAGTAGATTTGTACGTCCCAATAATCAAGATCCATACACAGAAGTCAGAACCCTTCCACAGACCTATATTATATTTGGACAAGACTAATGACTTTAAAATAACAATATAACGATTTTTTTTTTGTTATAATTACTTGCATAAATTTAAATACCAGCACGTGTCCGAATTTATAATAATTATTTACTTTTTTCTTTAGAAAAATTTCCTTAATGGAATAGGTGAAACAGCAAATATACAAGGCTATATCAGAAACATGAGCCGAACCCACCACATTTTACAATATGTTTAATACATATAATCAATGATAAACAATGAAAATTAATACCTTTTTCTTGAAATGGTCTGATATCTGAACGTGGCAATCAGAAAGTCAGATTTCATCCCTGTCTTTCTGGCTACTTGTGCAAGTAAAAAAGTTATTCAAAGGTATCCTTGGGCAAATATACCCATCTATATTTCTATATTATATAATTGCTTAGATGCAAGAAATATTAAATATTTACTATATAATAATATTACTAATGCAATACTGAGACTACCACCGTGTTAGTGAGATTGAAAACAGAAAGGAAATGAATTTAAAATTCTGGGGGAAAAACAGACTGCCCTTCTTGCAGCTTCTGTTTTTGAATTTAGAGCACATTGCTATCAACTACTTATTATTGTAGAGGGCATATTATTGAAGTTTTCAAAAAAGATGGTGATTTTGCTTCTGTTCGTGAATTGGGTTTAAATCCAGCCATCCCTTTTGCTCACTCCATAAAAATCATGGATTAGTAATTTGGGGAAGACCACTTTAAATTCATTGTTCCTCTTTCTTTGTTTACGAATCTCACACACACGGTGAGGTGACAGAGCATTTATCAAGTAGAATACATACCTTAAACAGCTACAGCATCTCCGTGGAAAGAATATGGTTGAACAGCAGATGAACATCAAAATCCTACCTTCATACAAGCCATTTATCTGGCAAAAACATTTCTAACTGGCTTCCACGCCTCAAGTTAAATATGTGAAAACAGTTGGCACATATTAACAAAAGTTAATTCTGATCATAGTCCAAAGATCCACCACTCTAAAAGATCTGTATTTGACAAAGCCAACAAAAGGTTGCAAATTAGATCCTAGCATGTCCGCTTATGTTCATCTAGTAAGTTGTATTGGCCACTTTTTACCTAAATTTCAATGGTCTATAACTAAGATTTTAAGTATACCCAAATTGATACAAGCTAACTGACAGTACTGAACAGGTACCACATGGCCTATATATGTTACTTCATTTACATATTTACCTCCCAGCCATGCATTTTTATTATCTTTCCCTTTTACTGAACCCTTTTCCGTTTTAGTTGATAATTATAGTCTCTGGAGGCCTCATCCCGCCTGACTGTTTTGGATCTACAAAATTCTCTTGTGTCTTTGGAACCTCTGCTGTGATCTCTCTCTCTCTGCCGCTTTTTCTGATCCTCAGAAAAGCTTGGTTCCTCGCCAGATCCAAAGTGGCTTCCATGCTTCTTACTAATCACCTTTTCATCGGAGTAAGCCTTTTTATCTTTATGGCCACGATGTTCGTTCCGGCTAGAATCGCTGCCAAAATGCCCCCTTCTTTCATAATGGTTCCTAGTGATTTTATGATGACGATGATTATGCCTTTCATCACCATATCTATCAGATCTTTTGGACATATATTCTGCTCCGGAATTTGATCTCTCAGCATGATATGCCTTCCTATCCCTTGTACCAGTTGATGAACGAGAGTTCTTCCCATGTCCATCATGCAAAGAGTGTGCGTTACGATCAAAATCTTCAGCACGAAGATCCTTACCTCGCAATCTTTGAGTGTGTTTATCTCCCGAGTAGCTCCCACTGTTTTCTCTCTCTGCATGAAATAAATATTCTTGTGAACTTTTTGGCAGATTATGGTGACCCGTCTGTATGTCATCATCATCACTGTGTTGTCTCCTGGAAAAGCAGAACTCTATCAGAAATCCAGAATGAAAAGAAGAATTCAAATAATATAAATGAACTCCAATTTAACAAATATTTTAATGAATCATCAGGAATTCATGAGAGCATGAAATCTATATAATACATGAAACTAAATTAAATCACAATAAGAAAATTTATAAATGAACTCCAATTTAACAAATATTTTAATGAATCATCAGGAATTCATGAAAGTATGAAATCTATATGATACATGAAACTAAATTTAATCATAATAAGAAAATTTATAGACCATGTTGCTAAAAGGTTAAATTATTCTGTGAAAATCAAAACCCGCCCTAATTCTATATCTCAGCAACTAAATATATATATAGGCTACCCTGTACTTCTCAAAAAATTTAAAATTTCAACAAGACAATTTAAAAAGTGCATGAAATTTTCATTTTTGTTTCACACTTTTTTCCGAGTAATTTTCTAGAATCGCATAAAGGAGACCGGATATAGACATAATTCCACGTTCGAAAATTAACATTTGAAACCCATGCTTTGGTATCTTTTAACAAATTATATAGGCATAAAAAACAGCTATCTTTCTGAAACTCAATTTTGATCAAGTCTAATCTCCCTGAAGACTCGTGCATGTCAAAATGGAGTACAGTAACGCAACATCAGAATTTGGAATATTAGATATTGGTCTTCTCCTCAAAACTCAGAATTAATTATAACATGTCATTCTAAGTTATTGTAAACTTTTATATATATTCTGATTTATGTCCAACCTAAAGGTTTGCCTACCTATTTTAGTTAAGAATACAAGTAACTAAATGGCAGAGAACTCAGGCATTATTAACGTAAATGCAGAAAGCTAATTATGTGCACTGCAAATGCATGTCTTATAAATTATTAGTCAGAATGATAGTGAACAGTTCTTGCTTGTTTCACAGTAAACTCATTGAAGCTATCAGGAGAATGGATATGAAAATCACTTTTCTCTGATTATAATTGACAACTGACCAACCCATCCAGGAACAACACTTCAGGGGACAAAAGACAAGAGAAGTAAGTTGGAATCTTTTTTAGAGGATACAGCAAATGAACTTCAAGTCAGTAACTTGCTTCATGTAGAGTAATTAGTTACCTCATCATGTTTTCTTTTGAATGGTTCCCTCTGATTTTGAATCTCTGAGTTTCCGAAAAATCTTCATGCGTGAAGGGGTTTTCTGCTCTGTTTCCTGCTAGGGGTGCCACACCAGCCATACTTGGAATGCCGCTGAAAGATGGTTCAAGTGTCAATCTAAATGCACTTAGATGAAAGGGTTTTTTGTAATAGAAAGCAGACAGCACTAGAAATAGAGCAACTTACCTATGGGCAGGCATGTGGCCATACATAGATGCCATGTAGGGAGAAACACCAAAAGGTGAGACGGGAAACATAGATGCATTATAGGGCATCATGCCATGATTTGCATAAATATTACTGAAAGTACTCATAGGACCAAATGCAATGTTGTTCCAATATGGTGTCGCAAAAGCTGGCCTAGCCCCCATTGCATACATAGAGTTACCTGAAATTTAAACAAAAGTAAGTTGCAACAAGCTTCAAAATATAATCTGCGCAAAAACAAATAGGACATGCAGTATATTACCTGTCTGTAGCAGAGGATGTGAACCGTTAGCAAAGGGGCAGTCTCTTATAAAATGGTCTGGAGAATTACACATGTAACATGTACGGTCCGCCTGAACTCCAATAAATTATTTTAAATATGGTGAAAAAGAGAAGTATAATGTGTAAAATATGAATTAACTTACATTTTAAGCATGTTAAGGTTTACAGCATTTATATCAGTAAATTAATTAGTGCTTTGTTGCTAAATAAATATTACAACATCAACCTTTGCTCTTTAAAGTTTAAACTTATATGTAAAGACAGTTGAATACTTTATGCCTCGGCTGATTTGAGTTTAGTGCCAGATTCTATATCATTGCCGACCAGAAATAGAACTGTAGATATGAACTGTAGATATGAGACGGTAACTGCACTTTATTCATTCTTATACCCAGCTATTATTTTACAGTTTCTTGATTGAAGAATTATTTCTTTTTAAAAAAGAAAAAATTGTTGTTTCATATAAAAGAAATCAACATCACAAGGAGTACACCCTAAATGTTGGTCTCCATTGGTTTATGTTATAATTTGTTCTTTATATCAAACAATTTTTGAATTGTTGAGACGAGGGGAAAAGAAATAACGGTTTTCCAATGCCCACGACATAAGATCTATATTTTCACATGACGAGAACTAGCATGTGGCAGAAAATGTAGTGAAGCAAATATTTGAAGACACAACAATTTGGTGCCTAGCTATTAAAGTGTCGGCAAACTTTTAACTAGATAATATTGTGTCTAAAAAGTTATATTCTTTTCATAGAAGGTTTTCTGTTTTACTTCAATGGACGGGTTCTGTCAAATAGAGGAGGAGGGTATCTAAATAGTGAAAATATAAGACTATGTGGCTACAGTGTTTAAAGAACCAAGAATGAAGAACCATTATCTCATCATCAAACTAGCACAGTAGGCTAGGAGCTGCCAGTATATGCTGTTATGGAGATTTATAATCAACTAGTGTTAGTAACACCCAAGTATAAAAGTCAAGAGTGTGATAACATGGAAGAATTGTAGTCCTGGTGCATACCTTTTTATATATAGTAGTAGCTGAAACTTTTCGATCTTCACCTGTCAAAATTAAAGTCATTAATAAAATGAACAACTGTGTGTTATGAGAGATAAAGTTAACACTGACCATATATCTTTGCATGGAGAAGTGTAAAAACAGCTAAACAGGAGACTTGTAGCAACTATACAGTAAATTCTGACACTAAAAATGGTTCTAAAACATGAATTATATCATATTCAAGTTCATACCTCTCTCTTGCGTATAATTTTGAGGTAAATTGCGGGGATAATTCTCTCCTTGGCAATCAGCAAAACCTGGTTGATTTCCGAATTTACTTGGGGGGCGCGCATGATGAATTTTTCTCTTTAAAAGCGACTCGCCATGAACAGATTCTCCTAGAAGGCGGTTTGATACTTTCTCGGTAGCCGAAGGGTAAAGCATATTGTTTTGCCTCTTTTGAAAAATAGGCAGAGCACTAGAGATATCGTTAGCCTGGATGCAAGATTCTTCATCTGCATTTATTTGTTTTAAAAGGTTATCTACTTGTTTCAGAAAAATATGAACCACCACAATCTCTCACGGACAGCTTAACGGAAGAAGAAATACCAGGAAATTGGTTATTAATATGGTTTCTACCTGGGGCATATCTCCGCAGCGCAGTTTCTGAAATAGAGAACTGGATTTGATTTTTAAGGAAACGCACAATTGCTTCTCTCACTGATAAATTTGGAAGTAAATCCTCGGCCTTAAATTTGTCTGAAGAACATTTAGGGCACTTTGACTTCTCACTGAGAACTTCACGAATACCTGTACAACGTCGGAAAACAAAAACCAGAAGCAATAAATAATAGTTCCTAGACTTGATGGTTTACTTTATATTATATTAACAAGTCAATAAATGCAGAATGATAAAGGATTAAGAAGTTTGGCATTGGCAATCATGTGAAGAGCCCATGCCTCTGCCATTAAGAAACACACAAGAAGTCCGGTATGGAGGATTCAAACTCACAGAAAAAAGACAGATAAATACGGAAACTCACATCTATCACAAAAGCTGTGGTGGCAGCAAGGTATCATCACAGCCTCCTTCAAATACTTTTTGCAAATGAAACATCTAAGTTCCGATGGTAAGCAAGCATTTTTTTCTGCTAAATCGTAGGGGTCAATCGCTTTTCTAATAATATTTCAAAAAAAAAAAAAAGAAAATTGTCAGACCTCCGATATATAATAACATTAAAAATTAAGCGAGATGGAAAGGATAAACTTTTACCTTTCCAGCTTCACATTCTCTTGGATTTTCAGTTCCAACACTTCTGGTGGTAATTTTCCTTTAGTGCCATAATGATCAGAACCTACATGGCGTTGCAGCATGGTAAGTTTAGCACAAAAAGAGTAATAGAAGAATCACAAGGCATAATACCCACCTTTAGGAATAACCTCAACAAGGTCATCAGCTTGAAGCTTTTGCCCCCCTAACCTGGACACCAACCATGCAAATCAATCCCAAAAACTTTTACTGACCGTAAGTTAAGAGAAGGAATGAAGGATCATATACCAGATCCAAGGATATACAGATATATAAGAGATATGACACAATAAGACAGTCATCAATTCAAGAAAATATGAATGACACAAAGTTAACTGAAAGTATCGCATAAGCATCACGCAGGTAATTGAATAATTAGAGATCTATATACACATCTCCTTCAGGACAGAAAATAAGATCTAAATAGTAACAAAATGTACTATTCATTTAAGCAACAGTGAACTGCAGATATAGGAGGACGAGAACAGTAATACCTTGGGACTACAATATTTGCCTTTTCAGTATCGCATATATTCTTCCTCTTACATTCTAGATCAGTATATGGGAAGATTTTTTCAGGAACTGGACACAAATCGATACCAAAATCATCGAAGTCATGCATTTCTCCACCCTGCCAATATGAAGGGCGTCAAGATCCTTAAAGATAATTATAAGAATTAACAAAAAATTACTAAATAGAACTGTAGGGAACATATTGATATGATAAGAAACGATCTAATCAACTTTATCATGATAAAGTTTAACACATAAATGTGAACAAAAAAAAACGCCCTGTACTATGCCATTTTCTTGGCGAAAGGTAACATCACAGAATAAGGAAAAAAAACAGCTATAAGATTAAAGGTGTGTAGCATATTGAACCTTTTCTTGAAGAACATCCAACTTCTTCATCACCAAATTTTCAGTTGAATCAAAAGGCCTGCAAAGTAATACACCAATGTAAACAAGCAAGAGAATGTAACTGCCTTCATATCTGTTTACAGTTAATAATCATAGCTTATCAACAAAACTTTTGAGGGTACCAATAGATAAATATTTAAAAATGTGTGATTGCAAAAAAAAAAAGAATTAGAAAGATAAAACAACTCTGAAATTTTGTTTATATTGTACTTTTATATATATACCTGAAGTCAACATTATAAACACTTAAAAGAAGCAGAGAAATTATCCAAAAAGATAAAAAATAGAAAAAAGCAGATCGCAGGTATAAGGTTTCCTAGGAAGAGAAACAAAAGACAAATAAAATAGGAAATACTTGATCCAAAAGGTCGGAAGGGTTTGATATTTGGGACTACAACTTTTTCCTTTGATATAAAAAGAAATTGCGCTTTGCTTAAATGAAGCATAAAACTGGTTAAAGGCGCGCATTTTTCGAGTTGCAATATGAGGGTAGTGCCCCGCGCCTTGCGCGCAGTCATGGCTTTGATAACACTGGTCTCAAGCATTTTTAATGTCAATACTTTAGGAAAATATATTGTCACTTTAGCTGTGATGTGGAGCAATAGAAGTATATAATGCATTTAGAATAAGAAGTACCATCCAAGTAACCCAAGTTGGAAAAATCAAGAACGGTGAACGAGACAAAAAGGAAAGAAATCAGTAAGTCTTTCTTATTTCTCAATCAGCCAACAAACAATATAAAATATGGAAATTATTTAAGATAAACATCCTTCCCTAATCCGAAACTTTCCAACTAAATCAGTACATATAGATAAATCAAACACAACATATTCTCGAAGTAGGATGATAGTTAAAACTTAACCCCAAAAAATGACAAATTTCCCTTGACTTGCATGCGCTCATGTATGCAAACATGCAATTTTCCGAATAAAATGATTATACCATCAGATCACATTTAACGTGCTCACGTGCGTATATAACATTTTAACTTGTGCTCTATTAGGTCAAACTACATAAACGTAGCAAAACCATGCAAGCATTACAAACCTAGCATAAAACCTAATCAAACATACAGTAATGCTTTATCTTACAATTTCTAATTCCAACAATTTCCCAATTTTTCCCTCAGTTAACAACATCAGGATAAATCATATGTAATCAAAAAAATAAAAACAAGCAATATAATCACACAGATAAGAAAATGAATAAAGAAATGTTCACAAGTAAACAATAATATAACTTTCGAGAAACATACAAAGCCATGCAAGCACTAAAAACCTAATCGATCATACATTAATTCATTTCAATTTAATTTCAATTACTTCTCCACATTCCCCCAAATCATATCCTCATTAGCAATATATCAATCAGTCATGACTTCATGAGTAATTTAAACAAACCAAAAACAAGTCAAATATTCTCACAAATAAGAACATGAATAACTTTTGTTAACACGAAATGTTAAGCATTAATCAATAATTATCGAGAAACTTACAGAGGTGAAGGCACTGATCCGGCCGGAACTCTCTTGATAATCACACTAGAATTGCTCGGAATTTGATAATTTTCGTCATTATACTCTAAATTCATCAAAATCAACCAAAACAAAAAACACAGCATTAGTAACACAATCATCATCCTCCCTCTCTCTCTCTCTCTCTCTATCTATCTCTCTCTCTCTCTCACACACACACACACTCTCGCTCGCTCACACACACACTCTCTCTCTACACACACACTCTCTCTCTCTCTCTCTCTCAAACACACACAATCTCTCTCACACACACACACTCTCTCTCGCTCGCTCACACACACACACACACTCTCTCTCTCTCTACACACTCTCTCTCTCTCTCAAACACACAATCTCTCTCACACACACACACAATCTCTCTCTCTCACACACACACATTTCTACGCAATATAAACAATTTAACACAAAACACATCAAAATCAAAACAAATCACACACGAATTACACAAAAATGTATGTATACCTTGACCGGACACATGATCGGAGAAGATGAGATCAAAGTCATTACATGACTTGAGGTTTTTGTGAGCGATGATCTTCGACTTGAGTTCTCCGACTGAGATCGCCGGCCGGTCGCCGATATCCACGACGTCGAAGCTCACAGCGCTTCGAAATTTGAATCGTATCCACATAGTTTTGTTAACTCACTGAGTCAGCTCGGCAAATTCAACTCGTTTCAGTTTTGTATGTGTTTGTTGTGTGTGTACATACATACAAAGGAGAATGAAACAGATTTTGGGGTTTTATTAGAAAGAAAGTTTAAGCTGACGCCCAGCTCCAGCTCTCTCTGTTTATAATTTTTTCTCCCATTTTCTTCGATTTGTGAAATATATTTATTTCAAGACATTTATTACTCTTATTTTACAAGATTTCAAATATTTACTGTATATTCTGATTTTTTATTTAACAAGATAGATTTTATAAAAATATTTTGCAAAGATTAATTTATGATATCGTATTTGATTTTGTAAGATAACGTAATCAGCCAATTTTGTATTAAAATTAAAATAAAATCTTATAATATGTCAATTTTGCTTTTGAACTTTTTTAAATTTGGGAATATTTACTCCTTTTTTTTTGACTAATATGGTTTATAGCCTTACAAGGTGAGTATGTGTTGTAAGAAATTTCCGGGTGAGTCAGAGTCGAACTTAGGATATGGGATGACAGAGGACTTAACTACTTGGGCTAAATATGAATTTACATATTTAATCCTTAACAAAATTTGTTTTTATATTTATCTATTCTATATTATAATAGACGAAACATTAAAAGTTTGGTAGTCGGTCGGTCGGTGCGGTACTTGCTGAAATTACTTAATTGTCCTTACTTAATAATTTCATTAATTTTATTTAATTGTCCTAACTTAATTATTTTTAGGACATATTTATTTTAAAGTTATATTATTTGTAATTAGCATATAAAGCAATTACCTTATCCAACTAAAATACGTATCCTTTTTTATTTTTCTCAACTAAAACACCTCATTTTCCAAAAAATATCACAGGCAACTCTATTTAATAAAATAAAATAATATATTATAATTACTAACCACTAACCAATTAACTTTTTCAACTAAAACACATTTAGTTTCCTATTTTAAATAAAAAAAAATTACTACTTTTTCAAAATAACACGAGTAGTTCTATTTAATTTCAGTTTAAAAAAATTGAAAATTTAAATAATATTAAAAAAATCATGTGCATCGCACGGGATATAAGAATTAGTATATAGACCAATTACCTTATTCAACTAAAACACGTTTCATTTTTTAACTTTCCCAAGTAAAACACCTCATTTTCCAAAAATATCACGGGCAATTTTATTTAATAAAATAAAAAAAAAACACGTTACCTTTTAAATTAAAATATATTACCTTTATAAACACCAATAGATGTCCATTATACTATATTTACCCATCACTAATACACATCTAGAAATACTATGCACCTAAAAATATCAATTATAATATATCTTACAATCATAATATTGTCTCCTCTAAATAAAATATGTTACCTTATAAATTGAATTATATTATCAATTTTAAAAACACCTAATATATTATATCTTAACATTAATTAAAATACTAAATTACAAATCATAGAATATAGAATATTAAAAGTAATATGTGTATCACTAGAGAATATAACTATTTGTATTAAAGCTGATATATTGAAACTTTTAATTTTTAATTTTCAATCATTCTATTTAATAAAATAAATAAATATATAGTATCATAGTTAATAGTAATTAATCAATTATCCTTTTAAACCGAAATATGTTAGCATATTTTTCCTAAATAGAATTTATTTATTTATAAATACAATAACTTTTCGAAATCAATTTATCCTATTAAAAATAACCCGTGCGCACGGGATATAAACTAATACTATATTATAATAGACGAAACATTGAAAGTTTGGTAGTCGGTACGATACTTGCTGAAATTACTTAATTACCCTTACTTAATTAGTATATAAACAAATTATCTTTTTTAAGTTAAACACCTTATCTTTTTTATTTTCAACAACTAAAACATCTCTCAAGGTTAATTACCTTTTTTAAGTAAAACACCTTATCTTTTTTCTTTTCACCAACTAAAACATCTTTTTCTCTCAAGATATCACGAACAATTTTATTTAATAAAATATTAAAATTACTAATAACTAACAAATTATATTTTTCTACTAAAACATCTTACCATTTCTATTTCAAATAACAGAACTTGCTCTTTTTCTGAAAATAACACGGAGCAATTCTAATTAATAAAATAAACTAATAACATTTTAATTAATAATAATTAATAAGTTTCCTTTCTCAGCTAAAACATAATATTTTTTTATATTTTCTAATTAAATACCTCTAATTCTAAAAATATCACGAACATATACATGTTAATATATAATTGATAAGGTACTTGCTGAAATTACTTAATTATACTTACTTAATAATTTCATTATTGTTACTTAATTATCCTTACTTAATTAGTGTATAACTAATTACCTTTTCTAAGCAAAACACTTTACCTTTTTTATTTTCCCAATTAAAATATTTTTTTTCAAAAATATCACGAGTAGTCGGTCGGTCTGTCGGTTGGTCAGTACGGTACTTGCTGAAATTATTTAATTACCCTTACTTAATAATTTCATTATTTTTACTTAATTACTCTTATTTAAATACTATATACACCAATTACCTTTTTAAGTAAAATATTTTATCTTTTTTATTTTTACCAACTAAAATATCTCTTTTTACAAAAATATTCCAGGCAACTATGTTTAATAAAATATTAAAATTACTAACAACCAACCAGTTACCTTTTTCTACTAAAACATATTAATTTTTTTATAATAAATAACAAAACTAGCTCTTTTTTCAAAAATAACATGTGCAATTCTAATTGATA
>PHNY01209366.1:4441-16478 GCA_003724115.2 Anethum foeniculum | reverse complement strand
TACGAAATATTGTAAGTTTGGTAGTCGGTCAGTATGGTACGCGATGAAATTACTTAACTATCTTTTGTTAATAATTTCATTACCCTTACTTAATTAGTATATAAATCGGTTATATTTTTAAAAGTAAAATCTGTCACTTTTTTTATTTTTCTCTACTAAAACATCTCTTTCGGCAAAAATATCAAGGACAATTCTATTTAATAAAATATTAAAATTACAAATAGTTAAACAATTTCACTTTTTTTACTAAAACATATTACCTATTCAATTTTAAATAAAGCTTGATTTTTTTCAAAAATAACACTGGCAATTCTAATTGATAAAATAAAATAAAAATTTTGTAATTATTAATAATTAACTAGTTACCTTTTTCAGCTCAAACAAATATTTATATATATATATTTTCTAACTAAAATACCTTTTATTCTAAAAATATCACGAAAATGTACATGTTAATATATAATTATTATCAAATCATGTCATTACTTAACTATCCTTACTCAATTATTTTATGTTATTTTTTACTTAACTACTCTTATTTAATTATTTTTAGGGCCTATTTATTTACTTAATTACCTTTTCCAACTAAATGCACGTTACCTTTCTTATTTTTCTCAACCAAAACATCTTTTTTTCCAAAAATATATCGGACAATTTTATTTAATAAATTAAAATAAAAATACATTACCTTTTAAATTAAAATCTATTACCTTTTATAAACACACTAACAAATATCCATTATAATGTATTTTCCAAACTGTAATACGCATCAAGAAATATTATTTTCAGTCATTCTATTAAATAAAATAATAAATAGATAGTATCACAATTAATAGTAAGTAATCATTTATCATTTTTAACCGAAATATGTGAGCATATTTTTTCTAAATAGAACCTATATTTTTTATAAATGCAACAACTTTTCATAATTAATTTAACTTATTAAAAGCAACCCGTGCATTGCACGGGATATAAACTAGTATTTAATAATATTAAACCAACTAATATTAGCTTCCTATTAAAGTCAAAAGCTTGTCCTTAATTTGTAACATTAAATTTAGATGACATGAACTAGATTTAGTTTCTTTATATTATAAAATTACAATTAACAAAAAATTAATTAATTATATATATATATATATATATATATGTGTGTGTGTGTGGTGCGGTTTAAACCGCATTGTTAAAATTTCAAACCGCAAACAGCACTGTATCGCGCGGTTTTAAAAAAAAACTCAAACCGCAACCGCAGTACGAAAATTAAAAATCACATTTTACGGTGCGGTGTGGGGCGAGGCCAGGCTGTGCGGGCGGTTTATGCTATTTTTGCAGTTTGATGAACGACCCTACCCGTAATCATCATCTAGGCCTATACTTCAATTTGACCCACCTGCGTGATTTTAATATCTTTGAGCCCGTAAATGATCTTAGCCTTGTGGGCTACTTCCCTTGGCACGGAAAGAAAAGGAGCCCAACAAATAATATGGGCTTTACTTGTGTACCAGTATTGGTTTTTCAGACCTGAAACTGAAACTCGTGTATCAGTGTATGTACATGACCCATGACCCACGAGATGAGTTCTTGTATTTCAAATTAAAATACAATATTACATAAAACGAAAATAGAATAGCATATTAATTTATAATTAATTAATGTTAAATATTGTTAATTAATATAATATGTTAATTTATGTTAAATTCTAATATTATATCAAATGGTATATAATATTTATGTTATTATAATATATTAAGATAAATATATACGGTATAGTATAAATCATTTATAGTTAGTTGATTTATGTATTAAAGGATAAAACCAAACATAATATTAACAACTCAAATCATATATTGCATATTCGAATACGGTTAGGTATTCCAAAACTTTTTTCAAGTTTTGATTTGTGGACATGAGTTTCATATTTTTATTAGTAAAGTTATTAATTATACATGTTGCATAAAAGTTTTGAAATAATTTGTGAAATAGCTAAAACTTTCATTTATGTTCATATAAATCCTAACATATATTTTGAATAAATGACTTCTTTATTTTTTTAAAAATATCATTTAACTGAAAAATGACACAATTTGCCTCCGGACACTTAAACAATAAAAATATAATATATATTGAACACCGGCAATCGTAATAGCGGCACTTGGAAAACAAAACAAAGAAATCAAATTACTCGTAAAATATTAATAATAAATTTCTTAAAAGAATATTATAAGATAGATATATAAATCTAAACCAAAGGGATCCTTTCTTTACATACCTAACCAACCAGATGTATCCAGTATATACCGTATAAAGCAGTGTCTGGAGAGGGTATGATGTACGCAGCCTTACCCTCAATTACAAGAATGAAGAGATTGTTTACACAAAAACCCCCGGCTTGTGTGTGCACGTACATGACGGTAAAAAGTGATCCATAATGAAATATAAAATTACGTAAAAACTTAACCAACATGAATTTGATCATATAATCTTTAATGTAAGCGAATGACAGTACCTTGGCCCATGATTTTCTTCACATGGGACTTGCCTATGCCGTAAAAATCTTTTTTCATTAGATGAGTTAAACCCTACTCTTCCAACCAATTTACCGTTAAAATCCGTAAACACACGTGCCATCCTTTATAGCCCTTTATTTCGCAATGTTGTTTGCATGCTTCCACCAATATTCATCTATAATATCTCACACTATTTCAAACTATGATGATGCCAATGTACTCATGCAACCTTTCGGAAACCACGAGACCCGACCTCTAATATTCTTATACGCTGTCCCTAATCAGCCATGTCCCACTGCCAATGCAAAACCCGCTTTGTACATTGCCTATAAAATCATGTACCATAAATGAAAACCTAAATATTGTGTTGTCTTGATGTCGTTTGCGGATGCAGTGAAATAATAAGTCTATCTTTGCTTATTATCAGACAAACCATAATTTGCTTTATATGCCTTCATATAAGTATGTATGTAAGTGATGGTGGAAATGAAGAAACTAAAATCCTTCACTACTTTTCGTAAAAGTGAGATCAAATGATCTTTCTTGATAGAAATAGTAAGATAACTAGAGGGAAAATGATACAACGACGGAAAGTAATACATAACAATGAATGTTCCAACCAATGGTATTGTTAGATGTTAGAAGATTGTTAATAAACTTGGTACAATTAGATATAAATATCCAAGAATTTTGTGAATAAATGCATGAAATTGCATGACGAATTTTGTAATTGCCGTATAAAATTTGGTACAATCATATCAAATGGTGGGGAATTTATTTTAATAGCAAGACAATAACAGAGAAGGACAGACATCGGGATTAATAAACCAAACCAATGGTCTAAATTTCAATACCCAGAACTAGTAAATGGTAGATTTGAGATTACTATATTGATAATTAGATGCAAATGTAAGGAATTTGTGATTGAATGTCAGGGAAGAACTTAGTAACCGCCAAAGAGAAACTAGTCAATACTGAATATACTAAATGACCGACTACACCCTGCTTTCTTTACATACCTATTTAACATTTATATTTTCTAAATGAGTGTACTTCCCCTTTGAAAAGCTAAAGCAATAAAATCTTTTAAAATTTATATGAGATCATTTCATATACTTTTATTTATTTGATTCACCAAGCTACTTATCAAAAATCCAAATTCAAAGGTAAAAAGAAAGAAGATTCATCGAAAAAGTTTTTTTAAGAATTAAGATCATCTTAGTTGATCACAACAAATATTTTCAGAATAAAAGTAAGACTTATTCTAGAACTCCTCATTCACTCACGTTAGTTCAGATGTACTGGTTG
Source organism: Anethum foeniculum (assembly GCA_003724115.2). Lineage (NCBI taxonomy): Eukaryota > Viridiplantae > Streptophyta > Magnoliopsida > Apiales > Apiaceae > Anethum > Anethum foeniculum. The sequence goes on along the minus strand of PHNY01209366.1, from coordinate 12,663 downwards.
AGTTATATTGCTATATGTTGTATAAGATAAAAATAAAAACCCTAGCAGCAAAGGTGAGAGATAGAAGAATAACAAGAATATTTTCGAGTTTGGTGCTAATACAAGCCTCTTCTACTCAAGCTTTCGAGTGGATACGTTTAGAGTGTAAATCGCTTCTTGACTTGATACGTCGTGATCGATTAAAGTTAGAATCTCCATAAAACAACCAATTCGGAAATTTTTATAGGGAAACAATCTAATATACAAATTAAATATAAATTTTCGCATGAATCTTACGTAAAGTTTCAATTTTATTTTAATTGTCCGATTTTTATATTAATGTTTCCGTTGCGTTTTATGTCTTGAAACCCTTCACCAATTAATATAATATGCACCATAAGCCCAAGCGTTGAAAAAAGAGGTTTTCATTATTCTTCTTGGGCAAGACTTATGAGCCCAATAATTATCACAGTCCAAGATAAGCCATCTATAATTCTATACACTCTATTAAAATTATAAATTATTATTTCTTTTAAAATCCTATCAAAATTTCAAAAAAAATTAAATATATCTAATCTATATTTTAATTATCCCTCATATAAAATTTATACTTATATTAAAATTTATATTTTTTATTTAATGAAGTTGTATTAAATATAATCTATTTACATAATTCAGTTTCACCACCGGTCAAACTCTATTCATTTAAAAAATCCATAGATTTATAAAATCCATTAAAATCTATGGATTGTTAACAATTCTTTAAAATCTCAATTGAATACACCCCCTTAGTTTTGTAAAATAGAAAAAAATATGAATTTTTATATAAAATATGATCTTATATAAAATATATTATTTTATAAAATATAATTATTTTTGGAATATGAAGTTAATTATATAATGAGTAAATCTTGGCTTACATCTGAATAGCCATTATGTGTAAGAATATTGAAAAATATTTTTTTTTTAAAATAATTGAAATCATTATATTGGATTTTATCCAATTATACCTGACGAGTTTTTAAATCTGCGATTTTAATATGATTTTCATTGAATTTGTGATATTAATTTAATATAATTTTAACTTTTATATTTTGGTCTTCCACATCTCTTATGTTCATATATTATAATACATTTTTTTATTAATAATTATTTAGTTAGTAAGACTCAAAGAGATCTAAAACTAATATAAATTTCAGGTTGATACTTAATTTTACACATAAATAGACCCGTAAATCGATTCAAATACCGACTGACCGATCGACCCAAATTTTTAATGTTTCATCTTTAATATTATAATATAGATATGTATAATTATTATTATCAAAGGTAACATTATGCTAAGCCAAAAGTTTAATAAAATAGAAATCTGAACTATCAGAAATTATTCATTCAAATTATTTGAATACAAAACTTTAAAAAATAATTATATTTTGAATTTGTATCTATAAAATATGTTGCACTTTCCTTCCTGGGCCTTTTTTAAAATTTTATCTTGTCTCTTTTTTTTGGACCTGAACCCTGAGCATTCTAAATTCTAGCACCACTACTACTTTTGGTTAGCTCAAACAAATTTGGGCTGATATTAATTTAATATAATTTTAACTTCTATATTTTGGTCTTCTACATCTCTTATGTTCATATATTATAATACATTTTTTATTAATAATTATTTAGTTAGCAAGACTTAAGGAGATCTAAAACTAATATAAATTTCAGGTCCTAATATATACAATGCGAAGAATGATTTTAAGGAAGTATCTCTATCTCAATTTCAACGCTACTCAAATTCTTTAAACTCTATTAAAATTATAAATTATTATTTCTTTTAAAATCCTATTAAAATTTCAAAAAAATTAAATATATATAATCTATATTTTAATTATCCCTCATATAAAATTTATACTTATATTAAAATTTATATTTTTTATTTAATGTAGTTGTATTAAATATAATCTATTTACAGAATTCAGTTTCACCACCGGTCAAACTCTATTCATTTAAAAAATCCATAGATTTATAAAATCCATTAAAATCTATGGATTATTAACAATTCTTTAAAATCTCAATTGAATACACTCCCTTAGTTTTGTAAAATAGAAAAAAAAAATATGAATTTTTATATAAAATATGATCTTATATAAAATATATTATTTTATAAAATATAATTATTTTTGGAATATGAAGTTAATTATATAATGAGTAAATCTTGGCTTACATCTGAATAGCCATTATGTTTAAGAATATTGAAAAATATTTTTTTTTTAAAAATAATTGAAATCTTTATATTGGATTTTATCCAATTATAACTGACGAGTTTTTAAATCTGCGATTTTAATATGATTTTCATTGAATTTGTGATATTAATTTAATATAATTTTAACTTCTATATTTTGGTCTTCCACATCTCTTATGTTCATATATTATAATATATTTTTTTATTAATAATTATTTAGTTAGCAAGACTCAAAGAGATCTAAAACTAATATAAATTTCAGGTTGATACTTAATTTTACACATAAATAGACCCGTAAATCGATTCAAATACCAACTGACCGATCGACCAAAATTTTTAATGTTTCATCTTTAATATTATAATATAGATATGTATAATTATTATTATCAAAGGTAATTTGATCACTACAGATGTTGAGGGGGAGCAACATATAAACTTTGATCACATAACAATCTCTACAGATACATCAGAGAATAATACAAGTTCTCATCAGTAGAGTCTAGTCAGAATCTGACTGAGTCAAACTCTGATAACACAAATCCTGATAGCTCAAACTATGAAGTAAGCACAGATTCAGGGGGAGGATCTAATTTTGATGGCAATACTTGGTGTTTAAAATGCAAGTATCCACATAATCTACTCAAAGAATATGCAAAAGTGCTTAATAAACCATGTCAAGCACAAAATCAAAATAAAGCTAGTAATCATGCTATGCACACAAGAGTACACTTTCAAGAAAACTTGGGATTCCAAATATGAAATAAGAAATACCTCACATTTCACTCACAAAAGAATTAACGCTCAAGAATAGGTTAAGTGTATCACTCATTCCAATCATTACAAAACAAGAAAACTAAATCATTTTGCACATAGTCATGTCATCTTAATTACTAAGACATTCCAAGAGTATACTAGTTTCAACTTCCTAGTGAAAGTGTGTGGACAAGAGCAAACCATTCACCTCTAATTCAAGAGCATCAAAAAACACAAGATCCCTCGAGTATACATGGAAGAAAAAACACTAGAAAATTAAAAAATAAAGGAAAAATATAAATATTTGCCTTTAAAATAAAGTTCTTGAAAACACAAGATGTTTTTTAATTTTTGGTTTCATTTTATATTTTGTTATATTTTGTTATATTTAGATATTATAATATTTTATTTTATTTTTATAATACTGTATTTTAAAATTTATATAATAATTATTCCAAATAATTTTATAAAAATAAATATTTTGGATTTTATTTTGAATTTATTATAGAAATTTTAAAATATAGTATTAAAAAATAAAATAAAATGATATATTATCCAAATATAACAAAATATTTTTCTCTAGTGGACTCAAATATTGGGACTTAAGTTACCATTGCACCTAATATATACTATATAATCATTATAGGACTTATTTATTTTTATTTCCTTTAAAGCAATTGAGAGCTAATTGAGAGCGAGAGCAATGGAAGATCAGGAGCAGGCCATCGGCAACGTAGGGCAGAAAGATCCGGAGCAGGCTACCGGCAACGAGAAGGAGCAGGCTACCGGCAAGAAGAAAAAGCAGGCTACCGGCAACGAGAAAAAGCAGGCTACAATGTATGTCTACCTTGTTTTATAATGTATAATTAGAATGCAAGCAGTCCATGTCGAAACGAAAGTTATATGTTCTATGAAGCAGTCCATGTGTTTAATGGAAGTTCAATGTAAGGAGCTTGATGAATATATCTGATTTTAATGTGTAATGAAATCGAAAGGCATTAGTTGACTGTTCAACTTACTAATTGATGTACTTGCTTTTTTAGTTGCTCTTTTTGCATAGTCAGGACTCAAGTGCCTTGTAGTTCTTCCTAACTAATTGTCAATGCCATATCTATCTAGGAATGGTTTGGTTACAAATTTTATTTTGGTATCAGTTTTGTTTATTTCAAATCTAAATGTGGTGTTTGGTATCATTTTTCTTGATGTTTGTTTTAATAAGGACCAATTAGTTGCTTAAGCAATCCTGCAGCTAACTGAGGACCAACTGAGCTGATATTGCCCTTTGTTTGAGTTTGCAGAAATAAAGATTCAAAGTCTCATCAGGCTTTATTAAAAATACGATGCAGCCCAAAAGCCATTGTGAAGATAATGGAAGATATGAAAAAAAATAGCGACCTCATTAAAGTCATCGAAGATATGGGGTTTAGTTGTCTTAATCATGTTCCAAATATAAAGGTGGACCACAAATACATCAAAAAGATGGTAGATTCTTTTGATGTTGAGTCATGCTCATTGGCTGGAGTAGCTATCACATCTGCAGATATTAGTAAAACATTAGGAGTCGAAGATGGGGGTAAAATAATTCCAGAAACGATTTCAAAAGATGTCTATACTAGATTAGATGCTACGTATGGGAAAAAAACCTTGTGTGAATTGACAGAATCTTTGAAACCGTTTACGCAAGATGATCTCAACTTCAGAGAGACATTTATGCTTTGTGTATTTGGCAAATTTTTTTGCCCGTCATCAAAAAGTTCTCCATCTAGAAAGCTTTACAGAGTGCTGTCAGTTTTGTCATCCATCATAGGTTACAATTGGAGCAAGTTCATCCTTGATATCCTTGTTGAGGCGATCAAGGATTATAAAAATAGGGCAAAAGAAAAAGACGAGAGTAGCACACGGAATATGGAACTAGGAGGGTGCACTTACTTCCTCCAGGTCTTTTCTCTTCAGAAACTGAAGCCCTTGACTACTGAAATGCCTGTGATTTCAGCTTGGAATAAAAAAGAAACAAAGATTGCAATGGAGAAGATAAAGAAAGAGATGACGTCCGTAGAGTGTACCGCTTGTGTTAGCGTAAATCAGCGGCTGGAAAGGTTGGAGAGCCTAGTTGGCATTGAACGATGGGCGAGGTTAGAGAGTCGTACAAGAAACAAATTTTCACTTTAAGAAGCTTGTAGTGTCCATTAAGGTTAATGTTCTTCATGTCTTAATGCAGGTCTGAAGAAAGACCTGATATGCTGGAGAAGTCTGCGTTCCATGAATGCAATAGCACAGATAAAACTAAACAACGGCTCCGAAGGTTGGAGAACAGCACATCTGAAACTCAACAACGGCTCACAAGGTTGGAGAACATAATTCTCCGACAAAATATATCAAGGTCTGAAAAAATAGATGTGGAGAAGTATGTGTCCCCTGAATACAATAGCATGGATGATGATGAACCAACAATACGAGCCAATATGCTAGGCTGAGAATAATATAGGCTGAGACAATATGCAGAAGCTAGGCTGAGAATATATGCAGAAGCACGACTGCAAGTGTGTGATGTAATAGTGTCTTTGACTGTTTTTTTTTTTTTGACTGCTTTTAATACTCCAAAGTTATACTGCAAGACAGGTCTAATTCTCGAGTTTTTTTTTTAACTGGGTGTCTTTTTCCTGTAGTTGCAATTTATTGTAATCTCTCACCTTCTTGGGTTTGTACTAGATTACAATTGTAACCCCTCACCTTTTTGGGTTTGTACTAGATTACAATCATTTATATGAATAAATATATTTTCTTACCAAAAAAAAGTCTTATATTAATTATTACTACCTCCGTCCCAGTCATTTCTTTACCATTATTTTACAATTTTTGACACGCATTTTTACAATCCTATTTTTATACAAAAAAAGAAAATTTTAAAAATAAGTTATGAACTATCCTTAAAATGCACCTTAAAATGTGTGTGCCACTGACACACACAAAAAAATATTTTTATAAAACAAAAAAATATAAAAATTGCAACCCCATTTTTGATATTTTTATATGTTCCAAAAATATTAACCCCGTTTTCTTATTAAAGCAAATTAAGTGGTTAATTTTATCTAAATATGTAAGTGTGGGGAGAAGTAATCGTAAAAATCAATTAAACCTCTAAGTCTTCCCCAATTGGTAATTGTATCTAAAATTTAATTATAATTAACTTAAAAGAAGTGTGGGGATAAGGAATCGTAAAAATCAACTAAAACTCTAAGTCTTCCCCAACTGGTAATTGTAACTAAAATTTAATTATAATTAACTTAAAAATAAGGGTATTGTCCTGACAAAAAAAAAAGGTATTGCTAAAAGCACTTTTTTTTTTACTGAATGCAGTTTTAAGATAAACTTAGTAATGCTAAATTTGTTTAAGATATAATTTTATTACATATGTTAATAAAATAACATATGTAACGATCCATATGTAAATTGTATTATAAAAAATTATAAATAAATTTTTTAATCGTGGGTAATAATTAACATGATACAAATATGCATTTATTCAGAAAGCCAAATATATATATATATATATATATATTTGTATATTATTATTTGTTACTAGATATTTCATACTCAGGAACTCAATATTTTTTTAACATGATTATTTGTAAAAAGATTATAAACTCTAACAGCACTAATTTATTTTTCAAGAATTTTTTGTGTGTGTCACTATACTACTTTATAACTAGCATAAAAATCCGTGCGAGGCACGGTTCGCTATGTTAAATTATGTTTCTAAATTAACTTGTGTATGATCAATGTCATTTGAAGTATAAAATTGACTTTTATAGAGTTTTGTTTGTTAATGGTATATGTGGCTATTGCGTACTTATTTAAATATGTTAAAGTTTGTAATTTGGAAACTAATATAAGAAGTACTAATAGAAGTCATGTCAGTTTTTTTAATTTTATTGTGGGTCATTGAATATAATCCGAGTGTTTAATAGGTGTTGTCTAATTAAGATGATTTTTCAGAACATTTACGATACTAAACTTTTTTTTTTCCAATTCTTCAAAAATGATGCCTTCTAGATGTTGCATTCTAATAGTGTGGATTTTAGTCATGATTTTAATTAAAAAAAACCTTCGTAAATCTTCTAATACGTTATTCAGACATTACGCTTTCACTTCTTAAAACTATCTTTCTAACTATTTCATTTCTTTTCTTCTAAGCTTAAGCATATTTTGCCTTGGTTTCTCTTCCTATGTTTGTCTGACTTTCAAAACATCAGATAATTCAATTCTCAACTGAGTGAATCTACCTTGTGTAACGGGCTTATAACATTTTTGTTCTCCAAACTTGAGAATTTATCATTTATGGTTGGATAAATATTTTTGTACTTTTATCATCATAAGTTGAAATTGCTCATATGACTTTTGTCCGTGCTTTGATAATGAATTCATCCTTTTTTTTTCAAACACAGCTTCATCCAGAGAAGTATTTTTACTAATTGTAGTGAACAAATCGACCTGTGTGTTCAATGAGTTTGTTGTTTCTCCTTGTGAGTTTTGTATATGCATGTTTTGTTGTGAAATCTTCTTTAATTATTAATAGTTCAATTTTAAATTATCAATTAAATTATATATTATAATTAAATAATTTTAGTATGCACTATACATGCTTTTGTTTTGAATATTTCATTTTATCTCCAATGTTAATTTTGTACACATATTTAAATAATTTTCACATACAATATAAAAAATTATTACTTATGCTACTAAAATTATGAAACACAGTTATTTTTAAATGACATGGATTTGACTGACCAGTGATAATATTAATTTTCATAAAATATTATTGACTATTATAACTTAAAGTCTCATATTTTGTTACACGAACCTTTGTACATACTAATTTTATATAATCATTGTCTTCTATGTTTTAACATATATAATAATATTATCATTATTGGATAATTCCATTATTGTAATAGTTTCTTTTAAATATTATTTCTTTTATTATTATTTCTTCAAATACATTAAAAAGTCTCACGAATTTTATCTTGTGTTGGTGTATTACCTAAGTTTAAAGTTTAATTTAGCTTCATAGTTATTTACAAATGTATTACTGTTAAACGACATTCACATATTCCGTGTATGATTTGAAAACACATGTGACATTGTGGCGTAGTGGTAAGAGCATGCATAAATTACTTGATTGACTCAAGTTCGATTCCCATAAACAACACTTTTTTTAATAAATATTAAACATGAGGACAAATTAGTCATTTCA
>PHNY01209302.1:3139-20445 GCA_003724115.2 Anethum foeniculum | reverse complement strand
CTCCCCCCCTCTCCCCATCCATCCCTACCTCCCTCTCCTTTATATATATTATATAATCTTCAGAGCAATCAAATGTTTCAACGTCATGCCTTTTTTGTTTGGTTTGTAGGTCACTTTAACATTTTTGTGGGTGATCTTAGCCCTGAGATCACAGATGCCACTCTGTTTGCTTGCTTTTCTGTTTATAGTAGTTGCTCGTAAGTTTGGTTTGAGCTTTTACTCGCTATATATATGTATTATATATTCTATACTTTTTAAATTATAATGGGATATAGTGAAGTGAGTGGAACTATGACCTTGCCGGCTAACATCTTTGGTTATATGATTGCAGAGATGCTAGAGTAATGTGGGATCAGAAAACTGGGCGTTCAAGAGGATTTGGGTTTGTTTCTTTCCAGAATCAACAGGTAATTGATATTTTTTTTTCTTCTTCCACTTTTTAAATCTGTATCACCTCCTTGTTTTGTTATAATTTACACTTTTCCTTTGAGCTATACTGTCTCACTTTCTAACCAAGCTACTGTCTCCATGATGTAATTGGTTGATATTATGTGTCCAGGATGCTCAAAATGCAATAAATGAATTGAATGGTGAGGAATGTTTCATCTTCTTGTGCAACTTTCTTTTGCTTTTATAGTAAATTCTTCGTCTTTCAATTTATACCAGTGCTTATGTAATATGAATATGACTTGTTACACAATTTATAATACTGTAGGAAAGTGGCTTGGAAGCAGACAAATTCGTTGCAACTGGGCTGCAAAGGGTGCAGGAGCTGATGACAAACAGAACTCAGATACCAAGAGTGTTGTTGAACTAACAAATGGAACATCAGGTGAGCACATGTGCTCCAGTGCTATAAAATTCTGATATTGCTGAATTGGATTAATCTTAGTACTTTTATAGTATAGTTTCTGTTTTTATATATCTGCCTTGTTCTGGTATCTCTAACTGTTGAATGTGATTTAGAAATTAGTATTTTGAAAAATGGCTGCCGAAGCCGTAAATTATGCATATGCACAAGAATTAACCTGGTTTGATCTGTAGTATACACCTATGTAGAATACATCAACTACCATAGTCATCTAATGAAGGGCTATGAATATTTCTTTTGGGTTGTTATTAGTGGTTGTGTAGCTTGGCCTATTTTTCGTTGCAGCAACTTGGAGAATAAATGTAAGGCTTCATATGGAGGAGGAGAGTAGACACTAGACATAAGAATCATAGGCACGGCTATTAGATTATTGAATGAAACTCGAGATGCTCGGATCTTAGCTTCATCGCTTGTTGCAAAATATTTTAGGTGCTGCACTACCTATAGCATATGTTTATATAAAGATGGATCATCTTACATCTAGTATATTTTACAGCATATGTTATAAATCCATTTTCTTCTTCCTGAAATTGCAGATGAATAGTGGACTAGAATTAATTTAAAATGTATTGTTCTTTATCTGAGTTTTATGAATGAGTAGGATTTAGGCACGTGTTACAATTTACTCGAACAAACAACCTTCCTGTTGATATTCTTAAATGATAATGTAAGGTATGTCATATGCGGAAATAGCACATAAAAAGAGTTCAGATGAGCTGCAGTTGATGTGATATTTGCAGGAAACACTATTGTCTAATACTCTAATTTCAGTTGCATTTAAGCAATTTTTTCTCCCGATCCCTTCCTATATTTATATATTGTTTTGTTTATTGTTTTTCTTATCTTGCATTTCATGACTAGTTGACCATGCTTGTCTCTGCCTGTAGTGCTCAACTTCCCCAGACTCATTAATCGATATTGTATCCTATGTTTTTGCTCCAAGTTCAGAATGGAAAATTATGAGTCTTAGATCTATTACTGTGGTATTCTACTTGGTTAAGTCATCGTAAATCAGATTTTATTAGTATCATTTTGTTCTTGTGCAGAAGATGGTCAAGAGAAGGTCGATGATTCCCCAGAGAATAATCCTCTGTATACAACTGTATATGTTGGCAATCTTGGTCCTGAGGTTAGTTAATATATTAATATTTTAGATGAAGTCGTAGGTAGGACCCTATCTATAAAGGTGAAAGTCTCTTAGTAGGTACACTTCTAAAACATAGAAGATATCAAGATAATGTGAAAGTGCTTATATAGATAACTGTCAGTAGTCTGTCTTAACTTCTTGTAATTGGATGACTTTGTTTTTGAGATTGTTCTCTTAGGTTTCTGGATGTCTCATTACTAAGTCTCTGTTACAAACAAAACATTTTGCAGGTTTCTTCAGTTGATCTTCACAGGCATTTCCATGCATTTAATGCTGGAATCATCGAAGATGTTCGTGTTCAACGTGATAAAGGTTTTGGTTTTGTGAGATACAGTAACCATGCTGAAGCTGCTCGCGCTATTCAGATGGGGAATGCCAGGATACTTTTTGGCAAACCAATAAAGGTAGCCTACTTGAGGCCGATTCTTTTAACAGTGCGATTGTGTGTATATAACATACATATAAATTAACATTTGGTCTAGGTATAAGCTTAATAGTTTCTTCATATTGATGATATTTAGGGCATCCTTTCATATTATTTTCGTTTTATTCTGTGATCTTTCATTTTACCATAATTAAATTCATGCAAGTGATTACTTAGTCTTCCTCCTCCCAAGTCCCAACAAAACTTTCATTGAGACCTTTTCATGATGCAGTGCTCATGGGGTAGTAAGCCAACACCGCCTGGAGCGAGCTCCACTCCTCTACCCCCTCCAAGTGCTGCAGTTGCCTCGGGATTTTCAGCAGTTGATCTTGCAGCGTATGAAAGGCAGCTCGCTTTAGCTAGAATGGGTGGTGCACAAGCGCTGATGCAGCAACAGGTCCAGCGAATGGGGGCCGCTGGTCAGGGTATATACGATGGTGGGTACCCAGGCATTGCTTCAACTCAGCCACCTATGTACTTCCAGTAATATAAAATTGGAGCTACTTTCTTTGGCAGAGAGATCTCACATTATAAAGTTATGTAGGATTTGTCTTAAATTTTATCTTTTTCTTACAGTAAAATTCTAGTGACCCATTTGTGTGCATCAATAGTAGATTTATATTTTTCATTAGGAATTATGAATTAATCAAAACTTGAACCAGTCACTAGGGTGGATGGCAAGTATCTACGCTTATTATCTAAGTTGCTGGTTTAGTTCTGTTGTTTTCTGGGGTTAGTACCTGGCCTTTGTGCTGGTTTAGTTCTGTTGTTTTCTGGGGTTAGTACCTGGCCTTTGTTCCGAACCTGGGCAATTGTGTCATTTTTGAGTTCTTCATTGATAGTTGAGTATTCATGTCTAAAATGTGTTTGGTGTAATAATGAGATTCTTGGAGAAATGGACTGGACGTAAATTGCAAGCTTGTAACCAACATGAGCATTTGTAGAAAATTAATATAGGCATATTTATACATACTTTATCCAAAACCCCTCAAACAAGTTGAGGAAAACACTTTAACTGATAAAGTAATTATAATTTTCGGGAGGTTATCGACTTGTAGAGGTTAATATTTTTATATTGTAAAATGATTAAAATCATTTTTTAGCCGGTAATACATTCTAACATACCCGGGCAATTGAAATCGGAACAAAATATTAATGCACTATCATGTCAAAAAATTATCTATAAATTTAGTAATATTTTTGAGTTAATAGTTTTTATATTTGTTAAGATTAAAATATATAAAAATGATCATTTAATTTAAAACCCATTTTATTTGAAGTTTGGGGTTCAAGATTTACTGACAATATAGTTTTCTTTAAAAAATATTAGGTGTTACATTAAAGAAAATGAATTAATTTTTAATAAGTGACATTGATTTGGAATTAAAATATTTTATTAATTTATAAAAATTATTATTAGAGAGTGTTAATTAATTATTTCTTTTTTAACTATATTAGATAAGATATTGAGATTATGGTTCTAAACAAATCAGTTTAAAGAAAACGTCACACCTGTGGCGCTAGATCATGCAAAATCAAACAAGTTCTCAGGAGACGGAAATGAATAAGAAATACAACTTTGCATCTTCAGGATCAAATTCGAGTAATTCTTAGGACATTTGATCCAGCTGCTCGTATCAGTTGAGTTGTTCTTAAGGGCATTTCTCATCCTCTTGTTCAGAAATTGATGTTTTTATCCATCCCAGCTTTAGAGACATTTATCTCAAATAGAGACATTTATCTCAAACACAACAAAAATTAGCCATCAACTTTCATATATCCCAACTAGAGGTGGCCAAACGAGCCTCAGTGCGTGCCGGGCCGAGTTTTGCCGAGTTTGCAGCGGGCCCGGTTCGCTGGAAGGTTAACTCGTGTACGGCTCGTTTCTCTTAACGGGCCGTGCCGAGTCGGACCGATTCAACAAAAGTTTGGCTCGTGTACGGCTCGCGAGTTAGGCGGGTTTGGCGAGTTAAATTTTTTTTTAATAGAAATATTTATAATGGACCCCCTCATTTACATAAGAGTAATGCTACATTCACAAAATTAAATACAAAATTTTTGCACAAATTGACATGGCATATGAGTTAGGATATTTTAATTGGTGATTCACAAAATTAGATACAAAATTTTTGCACAAATTGACATGGCATATGAGGTAGGATATTTTAATTGGTGTCATTGATGTGAATACTGGGTCCATTTCAATTAAATTTTGACACATTTGATTTTATGCAAAATTTTGTATACAATTATGTGGATGAATCATTTCTTTTCACATAAATCTCACTAATAATAACATCTCAAATTATCAAATACACGTCGTTTTGGACAAAATTTTGGTACCCAATTTAATAACTTTAATACTACTCGTACATATTTTAGTGCGGGTTAGAATATTTAATTAAATTCACGAATTTTTTTGNAAAGAGGAGGAAACCTCTATAAATTTTATTAATTAAAAAATATTAATAATATATATATTAAACAAAATACGAAGTAAATAAAAATTATAAAAAACAAAATTTTAAAAATATTATAATATACGTGATTAGTTTGGAATATGATTAGTGCACACAAATTTTATATTATCATTCACTGCTCTAACAAGCTTTAACAAGTGGGCGAGTCATGCGAGCTGGTGCCGTGCCGGTTCACGGGCCGTGCCGGTTCACGGGCCGTGCCGGTTCACGGGCCGTGCCGGTTCACGAGCCGTGCCGTGCCGAGCTCCGATTCATAGAAGATGGACTCGTGTACGCGTCGTCTACAGTGACGGAGCCAGGAACTTTTTTCAAGGGGTCCATATTACATATATAAAAAAAAAATAAAAAATTTGCCCCAACTGCAATAACAAAAAATTATATAAATTAGTGTCCTCCTTCAAATTATTAAGTAGTTTAATTTAAAATGATATTCATAAAAATTCAGAGAATCACAATTCACAAATACTATAGTATATCTTCTTTCTTTTTCCCTAAATTTTACATAATTAGCTATTTGTATGTGTAAATTAGGGCTAAAAGTTAGAGATTTACCTATTATTGATAGCTTTATCCTTCTCCAGTTTGAAACAACTTGATAGAAGTGTTGTAAAACAGAACCAAATCATGTCGATCGCCTCTGTGTTGCCGTGTTGGTGAGACTTAAAACTAGTGTTTATGTGTTTGTGGAATAAAAGTTATAAACCAAAGTAGATGTCCTGTTTTCACCCACTTACAATTATAACTATAATACAGGATATACATATAATTTTATTTTTTACTGGAAACCCAGGAGCCTAGCTCCGTCTCTGGTGGTCTACTACCACGGTTTGTGCCGAGTTGAATTCGACCTGCAACGATCCGATTTCAGACGATTAAAATTGCGAGCCGAGGCGAGTTGGGGCGAGCCAACCCGCTCGTCTGGCCACCTCTAATCCCAACCATCAATATATCCATACCAAACTTGACTCCATGATAATCTTAAAATACCCGTAAAACATTCTTCTTAATTATAGGCATCTTAAGCCCCTTTTTCAGAGCCATTTTTTCTATCCATCTTAATCTCACACAACCCTGGATGAAAGTGCAATAGTTGCATCCTCAGCTATTTTTAAAGAGCAGTGCTAGGTCCACAAAATTGGATACAAAAACTTTGCACAAAATGACATGACATATGAGATGTGTTATTTTAATTGGTGCTATTGATGTGAATACATGGGGCTCATTTCAATCAAATTTTGACACATAATTTTGTGCAAAATTTTATATCTCATTGAAGCATTTCCCTTCTTTAAAAATGTGTCCTTAGCTTATCATTCATTTTTGACCTGTTTTTTCTCAAGTGGAGAGTTGTCATTAAGAGTGTATTTGTCCTACATAATTCTTTTTAAAATTTCTACACTTTCCTTCTTCCAGCAACTTTTCTAAAGGGCTCCATATTGGTTTGAACTAGGTTGACGTAAAAGAAATTCAATAGTTGTTCCTCAAATAGCATCACAGCATCATCCTTGGAGGGGGATGCTCCATCTTCTCCGTACATTTGTTAGACATAGGTCTATACGAGATGATCGTGGTTGTCCGCCACTAAATAAGAAAGGAAGACCCTTGAGCTTTTTGTTTGTACGAGGGTGCTTGAGCTTTTTGCTTGTACGAGGATGCTCCCTGAATAACTAGAGTTTCCTTTTGCCAGGAGACTTGAACAACTCTTTACTTTTCTGCCTTCTGGATAGGAGTCCTAGAAAACATGTCCATGGAGCAACAATTGATAAACAGGCACTACTTTTTCATACTTAATTAGTTGTTCTTTACATCATATAATCATTGACATAATTATTTTTTGTAAATTTGTTTTCTTACATAAATTCAATGACAAAAAATATCTAACCACATAAAAATTTATATTATATTATATTATAATATTACATGCAAACAGAAACATTTTTGGTAGAATCTTTTGGGGCATATGGGTGTTGCATTTATCTTGTTTGTCATTTATCTAAGTACCACTACCCAGTACTAAGTTACGTTTTATATGTTTGTTTAATTGTTATTTTCATTTTTATATTTTATACAAAATCATATATGTACATATAAACATCATGTCTTTAATTTAGTCCACTTGCTTCAATATTAGACGTTATGGATAACGACATGAACTAACTGAACATACTTTTATAGTGTGAATTTACCTGAACATATAAATAGTATGATTGTTAACAAAAACCACAATTTAAATACATAAAATGTGAATAAACTTTTACTCTCATATTCATTTATCACTGGAGTATTTTTTTTTTTTTTTGTGTTATAGTTAATATATATCTATTGATTATATATTATGTGGTGTAAAAATAAATTATTAAATTGTGGTTTCTTTGTGTTGGATTGTGTAAGGGATCATTTCATACAACTAACCCAGCTAGTGCTGTCAATTTTCTACATAGCACTTTCTCCACCTATGCATTCAAAATTTTGATTTCATGTTTTGACTTTTACATCATGCTATCGACATGTCTCCGTCATGTCGAAAAATTCGACATTGATGAAAATTCTCGAAAAATGTAATAACTATAGACGCTGATATCTAGTTAGTTTAGGATGTAGGCATTTAGATGGGGTAGGAAAAATAAGAAATTCGTCTCTAACCAGCACCATTGAAAATCCTAGAATGCATGCAGATTTTCACATATAATGTTGTCTTCAATATAATATATTTAATGCAATCAATAATGTATGAGTTATTACAAAACTTGTTTGTGATTTAAATTACAGGCAATATGCAATTACCAGGTTGAAAAATGCAAAAAATTTACATCTAATTGCATTGTTCATAATAAATATAGGACATAAAGTTGTCTGTCCATAGGTCCGTTTGGCAAATCTTATAAGTTACTTATTTCCAGAAAAAGTACGTGTAAATGTACTTTTTCTAAAAATAAGTAACTTATTTTTTATTTTGAAAATGAAATTTAATTTTTAATTTTTATAATAAATATTTATATTTAAATTTTTATAAAAAAATATGATATTTTGAAAAAATAATAAGTTACTTACAAGTAAAAAGCAGTTTTGCCAAACGGGACCTTAAGCAGCGGACATAGGATGCATGTGAATGTAACACTTCAACAAATATTGTCCATGCATCCCAAAATAGTATTACAGCAACCGAAGCTCATTGCTACTGCACTACTATTTGATAGTAACATATATAGTCACGTTTATAATAACAGCTTTATATTATTATCAATAATTCCATCAACAAAAAATTCTGAAATTATTGGCTACAATCCAGTTTGGTAAATATCATGTCTAGAAGTTCCAAAGGAATGAGGTATTTGTGGTAAAAGACTGATCACTAGTTTCTTCAACCTCGTCATCCACATAAGGACCAGATAATAACAACTCATTCTGAAAATCATCAAAACCCTGGAAGTAGCCATACTGCGACACACTTTCACTCTCCCAACTCATAGTCCTAAATTCATCCAACAACGAGTTCCCCACACTCGCCTGATCTGTATTCGATGGGGTATCAGCCTGCTGCTGCACTTCAGCTCCAAGGTTATCCGAAACAGGCTGAGGTTCACACCACGAGTTAGCAAACCGGGCAGCCTCAACTTGTATCTGACCAGGAGTGAGCGACCTCCCGCCTGGAATGTCAGGCAAGTTGTCAGGAAAATTAAAATTGGCGGACGGACCACGCAGGCAGAATTGTGCAGCATCAAAAGCCCTGGCTGCCTTGACAGCCGAGTCATATGAGCCTAGCCATATCCTCTCCCGACTATTTGGAAGCCTAATTTCGCAAACATACTTTCCCCATCTCCTCAACCTCACTCCCTTGTATTTACACGACGAGGTAGTAGCTTGGCTAGTTGCACCTTTTTCCATCCACTACAAGGGAAACAGGAAATTGTAATAGAGTTAATACAAAGAATCTGTCACGACAGAAATAATATTACAAATGTAGAATAATAAAGTGGCCAAGTGGGGAATAGTTCATAGTAGTGTGCTTTTTCAAATGCTTGTTTGTAGTTGTCGATGATGAATAATGGCGGCTTTGGTTTGATATTTATAGGTACTTGTATATGCATAGACATAACTAGGTAGTGTTGGTATGAGAGTGAGGAAGTAGGGGCGAAGAAGGTGGTGATATTTAGGAGGGATAATGAAATAGTGGAAGCGGGAAAGACACGTGGCAAATGACGACAAGGTAGAATCCTAGTACTTCCGTGGATATACGCGGAGTGTAAGCGTCTGGGATAAGCCACGTGTGTTTCTATTTATATCTTCCTTGTATATTTTTTTTTATGTCGTAAGTTCTTGTCCTATATTCTTGGGCGGAATCTGGGCGGTATTTCTATTTTTGTTGTTTTTGTTGAGGCCAGAAAAAATGTTTCTTCTTAACTTTGACGTTCGGGCGAGGTGGACAACAAGCTCATGTACCATGATGTCATCAATGATAAACTATATAAAAAGAAATTATAAATTCATATAACTCAGCCACTGCATGTTGTCAATAATAAACATGTTCTTGTTTCAAAAAAAAAAAAAAAAAAAAATAATAAACATGTTCTCAAAAAAAGTATAATAGTATAAAGACTTATAGAGATTTTATATAGCAAATATTTAATTAATAATAATAAAATTATTTTAATTAGTTTTCGATTAAAAAAAACTGTTCAATAATAATAATAATATTATGAATATACAAATAAGAACTAAGTAATAAAAAAAATAACAAGTAAATTACTATAAAAACAAAACTATTCAATAATAATAATATTGTATATTTAACAATAGACTCATTGGTCAAGTCATCCCACAAGGAGGTTGTGAATATCCAAAGACAATCATTCAAATAGTTCCTTCCCTTCCGTTACAAATTTTTCAAAATTAATATGATCACAAATATCTTACTACAGTAAATAATTTTAATTTGAAAGCGATTTTAGGAACCTTTTGGAACATTTTTAGTTACAACTTACGATTAGTACATCTCCAACAGAGATTGTGCCAATTCTTGTGTGGCATGACACCCTTGATTGTCAACCTATGAAATTATATTGTTGTCAAGAGGTTGCCTATTAGGGTTGTCAAAATTTGGCAACTTTTTCATTTGATTAAATGCAAACTATTATTCAAAAAACATATCCAATCTTACTCATTTTCATAAATTCACATTTTATTATATATAATGTGGATCATTTTGGCAACTTTATGGTTGTCAATTATTGAAGTGTATTTTAGAAAATAGTTATCCAAAATGATGCGAAGAAGAAATAAAATAAAAAATTAATATAAATATTGACTTGGCAAAATTTGATAACCAATTGGAGATGCGGTTAAACGTTATTTCACTCACATTCATAACCGTAAACCGTCGGATTGGCAAGGCAAGAATCCAAAAAGAAAAAAAAATAACCGTCATACTAGCTTATCGTTGGAAAAAGATGTGTTTAGCGGGGCCTGTTGAAACTTTAGAATGTTGGGACCTCTATCACGGGTCCACAATTGTCATTTGCAGAGTCCACAACGTGAAGAAAGTATATTTAACACGGATTTCTTACGATTTCTAGAAACATTTGCTTCGCTCACTAATTTGATGCTCTGCCATGGACAAATGTATTATGGCATCTCCGAGAGGCTTTGGTTAAAATAATATTAAATAATAAATTTATTAGACATATAAATGATTGTGTTCCATTTGAGTGGGATATAATAATCGGTTATATTTTAAATATATATTGTTGTTATTTTAAGTTTATTTATAAATATTTTAATAAACAATCGATTAAATAATGAATTACAAAAAATATTATCAAGGATCACTACAACCAATATATTATAATATTAAGTAGCGAATTAAGAGCCTCCTGATTTAACAATGGTACAACCGAAAATCCCTGCTTCTAATATTAAAATTTTGTGTTAGTTCGTATTGTGTATCAAATTATTGGATTAATTATATGCATCCTGTTTCCTTGGATTCTATTCTCAACAGCCAATACCAAGAATAATATTTTGATCTTTAAAACCAACTAATCCTCCAAGACAATAAGAGTTTGAATTTATAGGTAGAAATTTTATGTTGAAAGTGATTTTAGTGATTTTTGCAGGAATTTTCGTACTTTTATTTATATTTGACGCTTAACCGCATAAGTCATAACCTTCACAATGGCTTAATAGGGGTGAGCACAAAAAACCGGAAAACCGAAACCGAATCGTAAAACCGAAAAATCAAATCGAAAAAAATCAAAATCGATAAAAATCGAAAAAAATCATAACCGAATCGAACCGAACCGATTGAATGATTTGGTAACGGTTACGGTTTTATCCCTGTAACTGAACCAAAAAACCGAACTATTTATATTATTTTTAAAATATTATTCATATATATTTAATTATTTATTTATATATTTTATAGGATAGGCACTTATAACCTAAAATATTCTATCGCAATAACCTAATGTATTCTATCACATTCTCACGTACTGATACTACCGGTTTTACTAAGCTTTAAATTGAATTGTTTGTTTCTTTTCCCACACCACACCACTCTTCTTCTGATTACTCTTACTGTTTGACCATCTTCAAGGCTTGTGTGTACTAGCTAGGTTGCTGGCCATGTATACAGGATGGTAAAAGATTTTTGTGGTAAAATAACAGCTACAAACTTTTCTTTTTCTTAGTATTATATTGAATTATTAATTTTTAAAAAATAAAAATCGAAAAAACTAAAATCGATAAACGGTTAACCGAACCAAAAATAACCGTTCCGAACGGTTCGGTTACAATTAATAGTAAGAAACCGAACCGAACTAACATGAACGGTTGATAACGGTTTTCCGGTAAAAATCGAGACGAACCGACCGGTGCACACAACAAGTAGGGCAGGGCGACCTGTAGAACTTCAGAATGCTCGGACCTCTACCCCACATGTCAACTTTAGTCTTTAGTAGTACAAGTATGTATTTTCAACGTGAATAGTGTCATATATACACGCATTTATTACGATTTTCTAGAAACATTTGCTTGGCTCATAATTGTGATGGCTATACCATGTAACAAATGTATGACGAATGAAATATGCTAGTGATCTTCGCGCACAAATAGTTATGTCAAAATTCTCGCAGGTAAGAATTTAATTTTATTGTTCCACGTGAATTTCTTTCTTATCTCTAGATTTGTATGATTTGTAACTAGTTATTTTAAAAGAAAATTTTGATCAAAAAATAATTATGTTAAAAGATAGTTACTTTCATTGCATGTGATTCATATTTGGTTTTTTTGGAATATACCCAAACTCAAAAATATTTTTACAAAAATATATCACTTTTTTAAAAAAATTGCAAAAATACCACTTATTTTTTACAAAAATACGGTTTATCTGCAACTCGATTCAATCAGATGCAACTTAGGCGGGTGTGCAACCTCCTACAATCAAAATCAACTTTGAATGCAACCAAAAAATTTAGTGCAACTAGTTACATATCTGGTTGATTTTGGTTGCACCGTATTTTTGCAAATATTTTCAGAACATAGTAAAATCGCAAAAACACTTAAAAAATATAATGTTTTTCATAATTTCTCTTCATATTTTTTGTTTAATCTAACTTTCCAAAAATCTATTATTCTATTTTAGCTTTTAACTAGAATTAAATTTCTTTTTTCAAATTTATAATTTTCCAAACTTTTTCAGGAGAAATAAACTAAAAAAGTTTATCACATGAATATAATATAAATATGTATATAGAGGCTACTCCAATAGAAACTCCTTTATAACGAAAACTAGAAACTAAAATATTTTTTATATATAATTTGCATTGAAATATATCACGTATGGTATGCAAATTGATCGTTGAGCGATGTAGAAAAATACAGTGAAGTCGGATTTTTAAAAAAAATTGCCGATTGATAAAAAATCAAATTAAAAACGGAGGGGAAAAGCTGGGAAGCTGTGTGGGAATGTGTATTTTGATCATGTGTAGTACATATAATGGCCATTTGATTAGATATATCTAAGAGCTTAAATTAGTTTCTAGTTTTAATTTTAATTCTAGTTTGTATTTGATCAAAAGAAATAAGTATTATATTTAATTACAAAACACAATTCGCAAAACAATACTCTCCCTGTCCCTTTCAATTCTATACAATTTTTTTTTTGGATGTCCCATTCATTTCTATACATTTCAAAAATTACCAAAAGTAGTAAATATTTATAATATAAAAATCCAACTACATCCACTACCCCCACTTTATATATAAAATATTAACCGGTCCCACCACTTTTCTTACTTTTTCTCCTTAAATTACACATTTTCTTAACCTCCGTGGCCAAACTAAATGTATACTCTCTCTGTCCATTTCAATTCTTATCATTTTTTATTTTGGGATGTCTCATCCAATTCTTTACATTTCAAAACTTTCCTAAAGTAGTAAAGTTTTAATAATTTTAAAACTTTAATGGACCCACTTCTTCCCACTAACTTTCACTATTTTTCTAATCAATTACTTAAATATTAATACGTCCCACCACTTTACCCACTTTTCTTACACTTTCTAATACTTTACTCTTATTTCTTGGTCTCCGTGTCCAATCCAAATAATAAGAAATCACTTGGACGGAGAGAATATTATTCACCGTGACGGAGGGAGTAGTACTAATAAATAATCAATATATTCTCGTACTTTTCAGTTTCCGTAATCTGTTTCCGATTCTCTGGAAATTTAATTGTGTAGCTTTCAATAATCATATGTGAAAAGTATGAATGATATTGATGTTCAATTTGTATCAAATACACTCTCGGTTAAAAATACATATCACTTTTTTAAATTACGCATATAAAAAAAAGTGAATGTTGATAAAAAAAATTAGTATTTGGTTAATATTAATTACATTAATTAAATATAATATATGAAATATGATTGATTTTGAAAATATGAATTAGAGATATATGAAATAGATTTGATTTTGAAAATAAAAATTTATATTTAAGTTAGAGTGTACAACTAACCCTAATATTCTCTCTCTCTGAATAGTCACCTCCCCAATATTCTTCAAGGAGCTTTCATCGGTTTTCACCGGTGAAAAGCCCCAATCCTTTCTTGTTTTTAGTTCTTCTTGACTGATCTTTTATTTTTCTTCAATAAGTTCCCAATTTATTTGAATTTTGTTTAGTCTCTCATTGCGAGAGTTTGATTTCATTTTGGTGTGTTTTGATGTTCTTCATGTCCGGGATTAGAGATCTGCGGGTTTTTCAAGATTTTGATTCAGTGATATAGGTATATTTTGATTTAGTGATAAAGGTTGTTATGGTGTCGCATCTACAATTGATTGATCAAAACAGTTGAGTCACGGCAAGTACATGTACATATTCTTATTATCTTCAAGAATCGCTTGGTTGCCTATCCAAGATGGAAAGATTTAACGGCCATATATTTATGCGTTTGTTCAATTTCAATTATGTTTGTAGATGCCGTATGGCTTTTCATTATTGAATTGATTCTCCTTTTTTTCAAAAAAAAAAAGAAAAGTTGTGTACAACTAATTTAAAATAATTTTAATTTTTAAAAGTAAATATATATTATGAAACATATGAAGTATAAATATAATTATGTCAGAAAAATATGTAAAATATAGTGAGCTTCCTCTGTTTCCACTTTTTCTAATTTTAGAATGTACCGTAATCTACAGTTTCTGTTTTTGTAGAATAAGAAAACTTAAAAACACATTGCCAAAAAGGAAAAAAAAGGAGAAATACAAAAAAAAAAAAAGGAAAAATACAAATATGAAGCGAAAGTCAAGTTTGACTTGAATTCACGAAACAACAAAAAGCTTCGTAAACGTGGTCTTACAGTAGCTTCACTCTTGGCTAAAGCTGTCAATTCGTGTCGTGTATTTTCGTTTCGTGTAAAAGAGAGTTAAAACGAAAACGAAACGAAATTGATTCGTGTAGTGATCATCTAGAACGAACACGAAACGAAATATTTCATGTCGAAACGAAACGAAATGAAAAGTACACGAACTCCCATTTTCATCATCTTTGACAGAGCTCTCAATTGTTGGTGGTTGTATTGGTCGTGCATATATTTCCTTCAACCTCACTAGTGATTTATAATTTATACCAACAATATCACAATCGATCGGTTTGATATGTATACATATACACACATAAAAAATCAGTGATATAATCTTAAGAAAGAGAATGATTACCGAAATATTGATGTTCGTTTCTCCATCACGAATCAAGAATTCAGATAACTGATCCAAATAGAGGCGCCAAGATTTGGAAGAAGGTGAAAGAAGACAGCGAAGAGAAGAAGACGGCGAAAAAAAACCTAAAGCCCAACAAAGTCGAACTGACCTCACAAGACTTGTAAATGGTAAATGGACTAAATATGTAAATGGACCGGATAAAAGATTTGGCCCAATTTTGTTAAGTTAAATTTAAATTATTTATGAATATTAAATAGATATTTATAATATATATTTATATAATTTTATAATATTTATTAATTATTTATTTTATTTCGTGTATTTTCGTTACGTATCGTGTACCCAGGGTAAAACCAAAACCGACAATAAATTGACCCGTGTAATTTCGTATTCGTGTATTTTCGTGTTTGTGTACCGAAAAGGTGAACCCAAACCCATAATTATCATGTTGTTTTCGTGTCGTCTACAAAATTGTGGGCTCTACTCTCGCTCTATTAAAACCTGCCCAGTCTGCATCGCTGTCTGTACAAGTCGTGCTTAAACTCATATCACAAGACTTATTCACTAATATGCCGCCAGAATTTGAATTACATTCTTTCTTTTTAAGTGCAAATGTTGAAAGTAATAAGTAACTTGACATGTACTTGTAAAAAATTATTTTAGGTATTTTTCATATTTTTTTCCACTTACAAGTTGCTTATATAATTTGTAAAACGATGTCAAAATAACTCATTTCATATAAATGAATGTTCTTTGTTCGATTTCCGTCTCAATTATCTGCATATTATCTGCATATTTAGACACCCTAAATATTAGCTTAAACGGGCGAAAAATCCTTTTACGCTATCATAAAATGTTTGGCAAACCCAAACGAAAGAACATATCCTACATAAAAGCTTAAAAGTAGATTAGTAGACTTAATCTACTTTGCTGTTTTGCAACCGGTTTTGCGCAACATTTTATTTCTTTTTCTTCTATCCCTTCTTTTACAGTTGCACAAATACGGTTTATTTTATATTTTATCTTTTTAATATATTCATGTATTGAATTATTGTATTAAAATTTTAATTTTTTTCAATGAAAGTATAAGTAATGATTTTACCAGACACATCACCAATTTTCAACACCAATTTACAAGTTAAATTATTCAAAAATCTACATAATTTCTGAATAATAATTGTATCACTTATATGATAATTTTTCACTTTAAATCATAAATTACTTTTTATATGAAAACCCAAACATTATTTATCCATGCAGTACTACTAAAAGCCAATGATTTAACTCCGGAATAAAAATTAAATATGGGTAAAAACAATAGACAATGATTAAATTGTTGATAATGGAAATACGATAATATATTTTGTAATAGATAAATAAGCTACGGTTTTTATCTTTTTACTATTTAAACTTCAATTTTAATTTTTAAAGATATTAATTAAACAACTGCCCGTGATCTCTCCGTAGTGAAGTTAATTGATTTTATTTTTATTATGAGTAGTTGTGTCATTCACAAGTAAATCAAAGTTTAAATAATAATTAGCTTATTTATCAATTTCCTATAATTTTATAATTCATTTGTCAAACTTATTTTTGGTAACTATTATACAAATAATAGTAGCCCACAGATGGAATTTTTATTTTTTGAGATTTCTATGTAGTGTGACGCCCTCTAAATCCGGGGTCTAGAATTGGGAGTCACGAAACAACAAATAACATAAAACAACCTGGATAACAATAAAATATAAATAACTATGACCCCCTTACCTTACCACTGGATCGATCACAGGTTTGATATGAAACAGGCTTCAACAAAATATAAAGTTATTACAACTTCTTAGTGTTATTAGAATAACTTCGAGTAGAAGTTACGCCAATAACCAAAAGACTAATTAAGTTTTACAACTAGTTTCCAGTTTTTATTACAAAACAACTATCTACGCATTCTTTACTTTCCAAAAAGCCTACCTGCTCAGGAATCTGAAACCTAACCCTCCTCGGAGGTCCTCAATACACAGCCTTTCTGGCTGTATGACGAATGATGGACATGCTCAGGTTTAACTGAAAGATTAATAAGATAAACAAGGGGTGAGCCATAATCGTTCAGCAAGCTATATGAACTGATAAACAAGTATAAACATTCTCAGGATAACAATATATAAAAAAACTGC
>PHNY01209295.1:904-13127 GCA_003724115.2 Anethum foeniculum | reverse complement strand
TCTTCACTTGGTATCAGAGTGGGAATATTCAAGGTGCATGTCAAAGAGTTCGACAATGGATATGAACAAGTTGAAGAGTGGATCGATTGGATTTAGTTATACAATGCTTGCCAAGGATAACTACACCGCTTGGTCAATGAAGATGAAGGTCTTTATGCAAGCCCAGGGAATGTGGGTGTAGTTGAAAAGAAAGATCCAAAGGCAACTATGGAAGAGAAAAAGGATAAGGTTGCCCTGACTATGATTTACCACGGTATACCTGAAGAGGTATTGTTGTCAATAGTAGAGAAGAAAACAGAAAAAGGGGCTTGGGAAGCGATTCAAACCTTGTGTCAGGAAGCAAACCGTGTAAATAAAGCACGTGTATAGATGTTAAAAGTAGAGTTTGAGTCGTTGTGTATGAAAGAGAGTGATTAATTGGATGACTTTTATATGAAACTGAATATACGGGCTCTTGGGGAATCTGTAGAGGAATCATATGTTGTTAAGAAGTTGTTTCGTGCAGTCCCCAAACGATTCCTGCAAAATACCTCCACAATGGAGTAGTTCGAAAATATTGAGACAATATCAATCTAGGAAGCTGTTAGTTCATTAAAGGCACACGATGAGAGGAGAAGAGAAAAGGTGGAATCAAAGGAGGGACAGTTGATGCTTACAGTAGAAGAATGGAAAAAGAGAGAAAAAGATGACAAGAAACTATTACTGACCCATGAAGAATGGTTAAAGAAATCATACAAGGGAGACCGGGATGGGCCATCAAATTTTAAAAGCCGAGGAAGTACAGACAAAAAAAAGGTAAAATGCTACAACTGTCAATTCTATGGTCATTATACAGCAAATTGTCGAAGACCGATCAGGGCTAGAGATTGCAAACAAGAGGTGAACATTGGCAGTAATTAAAGATGATGAACCTGCTTTTTTGTTGTCTAATCACAAGGAAAGGAAGCCAGTCTAGATGCAACTTGATAAAAACATGATAGTGTCTTCACTTTTGATAATGTGTGGTGCGAAGGCAAGTGAAACGAAATTGTGGTATCTTGACAATGGGGAAAATAACCATATGATGGGATTTAAATCTAAATTTACTGAGTTAAACAAGAAAGTAACTGGCCAAGTTCATTTTAGAGACGGATCAACGATAAAAATTGAAGGAAAGGGGATAGTCATGTTTTTGGGCAAAAATGGAGAGGAACATGCACTTCGTGAAGTGTATTACATATCAAATCTGAAGACGAACATCATCAGTATAGGACAACTTTCGGAAGATGGAAACCAGTAACAAGGAGTGTTTAATGACAAAAGAAGACGAAGCCTCAAAACTGACTTGGGCACGTAAATTACCAGGCTATGAACCTCATGTCCAAGCGGAAAATGGTGATCGGAATGCCTAGGACAGTTCAACCTATAACCGTTTGATTAGGGTGTCTCATGTCAAAGTAAACTAGGAGACAATTCCCAGCGAAGGCCAACTATGTGGCAAAGAAGACATTAGATCTCGTTCACGGTGACTTGTGTGGGCCAATATCACCCACGATTGCAGGAGGTAATAATTATTTCTTGATGCTTGTTGATGATTATAGTCGATATATGTGGGTGTATTTCTTGAAAGGGAAAAATGAAGCTTTTAGTGCCTTCAAAAAGTTCCTAGCTCTGGTTGAAAATGAGACTGAAAGAAAGGTGAAAACTCTTAGAACCGGCGGAGAAGGGGAGTTTACCTCAAACTAGTTCACTACTTTTTGTGAGGAAGTTGCTATACAAAGACACTACACGGCCCCGTATACACCTCAAAAAAAGGTGTCATCGAACACCGTAATCGCACAGTGGTTGCAATGGTAGAAAGTTGTTTGAAAGAAATGAATTTGCCTTCTATATTGAAGAGGGAAGCATTCAGACATTCAGTGTATATCCTAAACAAGTTGCCAACTCGGGCGTTGTCCAGAAAAACACCATATGAGGCTTGGGCTGAGAACAGACCTCATGTCGATCACATAAGAGTCTTTCGATGTGTGTACCACATGAAAATACCGAGTAATCAAACATCTAAACTGGATAATCGAAGTAAGCAAGTCGTTAATTTGGGTAAAAAGCTGGGAACGAAGGCATATAGGCTACTGGATCCTGAAACAAACACAATTCATGTCATTAGAGATGTTGCATTTGAAGAGACTAAGGCATGGCCGTGGAACAGGTTAAATGGTGAAACAGAAGTTGTGACATCGAGTTTCGAAATAGATGGGTATAATGATACATTTGAACAGAGTCAGATGAGTACAGAGAGAATGTATACAACAGATGAGGATATATCATAAGGCGATACAACACCAGAAACTCAGTAATGTGAAACTAGACTAAATCCAGAGAACTGCGATGACAGTGCAGAACCGAGACAGACTCAAAAATTGATGGATATATATAATGATATCGAAGAAATGGAGTTAGATGGGAGCTATATCTTATGGGTGTGGAGAAGCCTGCAAACTATAACCAAGCTATGAAGGATAAGGAATGGAGGAAATCTATGGAGAAAGAGATTGAATCAATAAGGGAAATAACACCCGGGAGCTATCAAAATTACCTGCCGCATAAAAAGCAATAGGTTTGAAGTGGATCTTTAAGCTTAAAAGAGATGCAGATGGAAGGATCATAAATCACAAAGCGAGATTTGTCGCTAAAGGGTATGTTCAAGAACAAGGGGTAGACTTTGACAAAATTTTTGCACCTGTGACCAGACTTGAAACAGTTCGCTTACTATTGGCTTTGTCAGCTAAAAATAATTGGGAGGTCTATCACTTGGACGTAAAAATGACATTTCTTGATGGAGAATTAAGCGAAGACGTGTATGTGAAACAACCGGAAGGGTTTGAAAAGTTGGGACAAGAACATATGGTATACAAGTTAGTGAAGGCCTTATACGGATTACTGTCAGGCTCCTAGAGCTTGGTATGCTAAACTATACTCGTGTTTGGAAATTCTAGGGTTCACTAAGTGCCCATATGAGCATGCGGTGTACACACGAAAGGAGGGAGGTGAAATCTTGATCATTGCAGTGTATGTGGACGATCTCCTGATCATGGGGTCTGACAGCGTGTTAATTGAAAAGTTTAAATAAAAAATAAACAGTAACTTTGAGATGATTAACCTTGGGAAGTTGAGTTATTACCTTTGAATTGAGGTTAAGTAAGCAGAGGTTTTCATCGAACTGAGGCAGACTGGATACGCAAGAAAAATACTTGATAAGGCAGGCATGTGTGGTTGTAATCCCACAAAATACCGAATGGATCCTAATGAGATGTTAATTAAAGATGAAGGGCGAATAATGGTGGATGCTACTCAATATAAAAGTTTAGTTGGTGGGCTGCGTTACTTGGTACACACACGACCTGACATTGCATACTCGGTTGGAATTCTGAGTCGCTATATGGAGAGGCCAACAAAATTACACATGGACACAATCAATCGAATTCTGAGGTATATCAAGGGTACTTTGCAGTATGGTTTGGTTTACTCCAGGGAGAGAGGGGATAACATACTGATCAGATACTCGGATAGTGATTTGGTTGGCAATCTAGATGATAGAAAGAGTACTAAAGGGGTAGTATTTTATCTGAATGAAAGCATCATCATTTGGGTTTCAAAGAAGCTGGGATGCGTAGCGTTATCATCTTGTGAAGCTGAATTTATGGCAGCCACATCTGCTGCTTGGGTCCAGTGACACTATATATTGATAATAGGTCGGCTATTGATCTGGTGAACAACCCTATTTTTCACGGGAGAAGTAAGCTTATCGATATTTTCTTTCATTTTATTCGAGGATGTGTAGAGCGTGGTAAAGTTGTGTTGAAGCAAGTCTCCAGTCAAGAACAACGAGCAAGTGTTTTGACGAAAGACTTGAAGACTATTAAGTTTGAGATGATGAGAGATCTGTTGGGTGTTGAGAATCTATCAAGACAAGTTTGAGCCTAAGGGGGAATATGTTGGATATTTAATCTCAAACTTGTTATTCTATTTAAAGTATTTGTTTTATTTTAGCATGTTTTAATAGCTGGCATACTGGTATGATTTGGTCTGCTGGTGATTAGCTAATTTCTATGATCGTGGAGAATAATTAGCAGTGATTGAGTGTGTTTAGGAAATTAGGTGATCATGCTCTAGTTTTGTGGCTGTCTATTTTGGAGTCATATATATCTTGTATTTGTTTTTCACAATGGTTAATAAGTCGATTTTGGCGACCAGTTCTGCGTGATCTTAGTATTCCACTGAAACTAGTCAATCACACACACACACACACAGACACACACACACACACAATATATATATATATATATATATATATATATATATATATATATATATATATATTTCAGTATTTCTTCAAAAAGGCCCACAAAATGACATTTCATGATCCTAATGTATTCTATAGAATGCATTGGCAGGAGCAGTTCTAACAGCTGAAATAAAGCTATCACTATTTTGCCGATGACACTCGAATAAAAGATTTCTGAAACTAAGAGTTTCAATAATCTTGGGGACTTATTGATGCTATATCGTGATTTTGGATATTTAGTATTGGATCATCAGCAGCTTCCATTGTTTGGGCCTATAAACTTCTACAACAAGTATACCACCAATGACTTCACAATAAAGGGTAAGCCCAAAAACACATTGGCGAAAACACAAATCAAAATAAGGAATATTTACTGACAAAGGGAAATATATTATTGGGCCAATACTAATAGAATATAACGGGCTCAACAACTTGGTATCAAGACATTGACAGTCCAATGACTAAGGCGGTGAAAGGATCTGAATTGCAATAATATTGATGACTTGCCGCCAACGCATAGTCAATTCTATAATATAGATGTCTTGCTGCCAAAGCATAGTCATTTCTATAATATAGATGTCTTGCCGCTAAAACATAGCAATAGGCTCGGCCAAATACAAATTGATAGAGTATATATTTATATATATTTTAAAGGATTTTATTCTCATATTTATAATATTGTATCATTAATTGGTTATTATTAATTAGAGTTTAATATTTTGTGACAGGAAATAAAGAATTCCCAAAGTTAGAAGGAATTAGGCCTTTTGGACTTAAATCATGAGTAAATTCTGATATATTGGGTTGCACGCGCATAAATCAATGTTTGGGCCCTAACTTGAGTTCTAGACATCAGAATTGGGCGATTTTACAGCGCATGTGAAGATAACGGAATTATCTACAGTTGATGATGACTTAATATCAAAATTCCAACTGGAGCAGCTCAGTGACAGGCCTGAAAGTCAGACTACGAATTTTACATCAGAATCCCATTTATTTTTAAAAAAGCATTAAACTCTTTATTATATTAGGTTTATATATATATTTTATGAGAACCTTCGTATTGTAATAGAGAATAGAATTAGATAGCCGTTCTTGAGAGAAGGGAGAGAAACAGCTCGGGCGGGAGATTGGAAGAACGAGTGAAGTGATTCATCCAGATTTCAAAGGAACTTTTAAAGTTGTATTCTTTGTACATCAATTCTTAAACTCATAGTCTTGTCATTGAGGCTTAACACAATTAAGGGAGCCGCGAACCTTTGATTGTATCTATAGGAATTATAATGAATCTGGAGAGGAGTTGTAATTCTAAAACTTGATATGATACATGCCATTTAAGTATTAGATTGGAAGATTGATATACGAATTATAAAACTAATAATCCTTGGTTCTTAATAGTCTGTATTTGTATAACCATGGAGTGGCATTCCAGTTATAATTGTAGGCATTATAATGTACCTTAGGAGAGGATTTTATAAACTTTATAAGGATTTTTTTTAGCAAAACAAGATACACATATTATATTTTCATGATAGCCATTGAAGAATCCTGTTTCTTGGATTGTTTACTCTCAGACTTATTATATAGCTTTATTTGTTTATTATATTAAGTAGTAGATAATCACACACCACAAAATTCTTTATCCACACTTCTGAACTGTAAGAGATAAAAGACTTGAGTTTGGTATTCATATAAGTTAATGTAGTCCATACAAATTTTCTTCTATGTTATAAGATCTAAGATCTATTTGTATATCATAATTCTAATACTAATTCATAGGTATATGCATTTATTTGCTTTTTCACCACATTGATAATGCTGGTTGTATGTAGAAGTTGAGCTAACGACGTTAAAGAAGCGCTTCTTGGGAGGCAACCCAAGCAATTTTGTTTTTTTATTTGTGTAGTAGTTGATGTGTTAAGATGTGTATAATATTTATTGTGTTCGGACTATGTAGGTGGATGAGAACATGCATGACAAGTACAAAGATGTTTTGAAGTTGCAGAATAATTCAAGGGCTTGAATCACGAGGAAATTGGCACTTGGTGGGCAGATTTTTTCAAGGCCTTATGAGCTATTTTCAAGGCCTTAAACTCTCTCTTTGTTTAAAAAAATAGAGAGATAGTAGGTCTCGGTAAAAACAGAGAGAAGCAAGGTGCAATAATGAAGGTTGAAACACCAAGTTGATTCGCATATGCACATGCAACATAACTACATCAATAAAAGAAGCACTACGAGTTTGCATAGCTTGAATCAAGCTTGTCATGGATCAAGTCACTTCAAGCGTATATATTGCGGAGTACTTCTTACTTTTATTTTAGTTATAGATTTAGTAGTTATTGTGTCATTGAGGACATTGACCCATTTAAGTGTTGGGATGTGTCATCAATAGTTGTATTATATATATTCAAAAAAAATTCATATAGATTGCATTGTATCATATAGTGTATCATATGTTAGTTGCATTGCATTACATATCATAACATGATCTCATATTGGTAGTAGTCCAAGTTAGTGACCGATAATGATACTATGTGTAGTATGTTTTTGACTAAGTCTTGCTATGATCATATGTTAACGATATTAGATGCGTAGTGTCACTAGTGCAGAACTTATTTCTTCACACAATTCTATTATGTTCTTAAACTACTAAGACTTAGATACCCTTGTTCCTTGACGGGTAGCCACTTGTTGATGATTATAATTTTGATTATTCCCTCTTGAGCTTAGTACATAAATGCTTAAGTTTGGGGGAGACTATGGGGTGTAAATGTTTTCTTCAAAAAAACAAAAAAAAAAAGAAAGAAAGCAAAAATAAAAGGATGTATGATAGTAGAATATACGCAAAAAAGAAAAAAAAAATAGAAAAAGGTGGTATGATTGAGTAGGTTGAGCTCATTAATACTCGAATAATTAAGTCTGAGGGGACTTTGTGCCTTGTAACCTAAAGCCTTTTATGGTTTCAGTTTATTGAGCAAACACTCGCTGCATGGGTAGTAGTGCATAAATCTTTAGGGATCTCGACCATTGCAAGGTCAAATAAACCACTTAATATATATGCGTTTGTAATATGGTTGGCAAAGTCTGATGATGGTCCTAACTCACTTACATTGAGGAGTGTCCAGATCTTAGACCGAGCTTGTGAAGTTTTATGGAGGTCACAACTCCCTTACCTAAGAAGCGTCTTGACCTTAGGCCGAGCATTTTCGAAAAATCATATATGTATATAGTAGTACTGCATCAATAAAAAAGATATAAAAGTCCCTTGTTAAACTTGAATAATGGCTAGTGCTAAGTAACGAAGTGTTTAAGATCTATTCTAGTACACAACTTGGGGGCTATATTAACTCGTATGACTTGTCATGTTGAAACTTTGTACTTGTGTTTTCTATGTAGTGATAATGTGGTGTGAGCTTGATATGTCTAAACTTGTTGCATAATCTGAAGGTTATAGCTGACTTGGCATACATTATTATGTTTGAGATCCTTTGCATTTTTAATCATTTAGTTGCATATTGCATGAGTTAGATGAATTTTGTGGGTACATTCACTATAGGCCCTCACGAGACTTCATTCGTCCACTAGGGCTACCTAGGGGGTTAAAGGGCTTGTTGCATATGCCAAATACAACCGCGATCACCTTACGGAAGTGGTATTAGTTAGTAGTTACATATTATATTAGTTTATACGAGGACATGCAAAGTACTAAGTGTGGTGATATTCGATAGACTATATATTTATATATATTTTAAAGGATTTTATTCTCATATTTATAATATTATATCATTAATTGGATATTATTAGTTAGAATGTTTTGTGACAAGAAATAAAGAACTCCTAAAGTTGGAAGGAATTGGGCCTTTTTGGACTTAAATCATAAGAAAATTTGGATATATTGTGTTGCAGGCACATGCATCACTATTTAGGCCCTAACTTGTGTTCTAGACATCTGAATTGGTTTTACAGCCCATGCGAAGATAATGGAATAATCTACAGTTCAGAGATGGCCCAATATCAAAATTCCAACTAGAGCAGCCCAGTAACAGGCCTGAAATTCAGACTACGAAAGTTACATCAGGATCCAATTTATTTTGGGAAAAGTATTAAAACTCTTTATTATATTAGGTTTATACATATATTGTATGAGAAACATCATATTGTAATAGAGAATAGAATTAGATAGCCGTTCTTGAGTGAAGGGAGAGAAGTAGCTTGGGGGGGGGGGAGATTGGAAGGAATGAAGGGATTCATCCAGATTCCAAAGAAACTTTTAAAGTTGTATTCTTTGTACATCAATTCTTAAACTCATGGTTTGCGTTCTTAATATATATTTTGTTTATCTTATCATTAGTAGCTAATCCTTTAATCCAAGAGTTGGGTAGTATTCTCTGGCTTGTTGTGTTTGTTTAGTTTTCTTGTGATTGTTAATTTGTAATTGAGGGCTTAACACAATTAAGGGAGCCACGAAACTTTGATTGTATCTATAGGAATTATAACGAATCGGGAGAGGAGTTATAATTCTAGTACATGATATGATAGTCGCAATTTATGTATTAGATCAGGATTTTGAAATGCGAATTGTGAAATGATAATCCTTGGTTCTTAATAGTCTATATTTGTACTTTGTATAACCATGGGAGTGTGCTTTCAAGGGATGATTGTAGGCATTATAATTTACCTTGGGAGAGGATTTTATAAACTTTAGAAGGATTTTTTTTTAGGAAAACAAGATACACAAATTAGATATTTATGATAGCCATTGAAGAACCCTGATTCTTGGATTGTTTTCTCTCATAATTATTATATGGTTTTATTTATTTATTTATTATATTAATTAGTATAAAATCACACACCACAAAATTCTTTATCCACACTATGAACTGCAAAAGATAAAAGACTTGAGATTGGTAATGATATCAGTCCTTCCCTGCGAACGATACTCTAAAAATACACATCAACTCAAATTATAATCAATATTGAATAGAACTACATGGACTTGATCCCTATAAATACGGGTACATAGGCAACTTGAGAGGGATCCAAAAAAATCGTTATCAATTTACCTATTCTCAAGAGCAGTCCAAAAAACTCCAAAACCCTAATTATGTTCATATTAGTTGTACCTTTTCTTCTTATAATATCTATCCAAATACCCGATATAAATATAATATTGGAGCTTAGTCCTTGACGAAAATTGGCTTCAACAGTTTGTGAAAATATCGAATAAGAATATAGGACCGAGTCATCGGGTTGTAGTGATTGTTTTTTAAAAATTTAGGACTGTTATCACCGGGTTGTAGTGGTCCTAGCATGAATTATGGATTTTAAGTTATTATAGTTATGTGATTATATGCATAGTCTGTATCGAATAAGAATATGAAAGTTTATCGAAAGTGTTTGTTTCGTGTATCTTATCATATAGATTATCATATTTCGTTATATCTGTATATGTTGCTTGGTCCTACTAGTTGGATCGATTGGTGTCTTGATGGGCTTCACCGCTCATTCTTTTAATATTTCAGGTTAGGTATAAGATCAAATTGGATAGCACTGGAGTTCGAGGACTTTAGGTTTGGAGTAGATTGACCTTTGGATTTCCGTTAGCCGCGCTTTTGTAATAGTCACCTTTGTAATAGATATTTTATTAGTTAATTATATTTTATTTTAGTTTCGATTTAGAGTTAATAGTCCCAAAAGTCGAGTTGTTACACCTAACAAAGTAAAAGTACAAAGAAATTAGAACAAAGTGCTCTTTTGTAAAGAGAAATAACATTAAGTTTAAAACAACCATGACACAAAATTAGTACATGATCTACTCTCTAAACGTATATATCCACATGAAAGCATGAGCCGAGTAGATATGTACTGGCACCAAAACTCGAAATAGTTCTTTTTGGATCTCTCTCATCTTTGCCGCAAGGGTTTAGTGTTTTTATCTTATGAAAGTATAACCCTATTTTCAGCCTTAAGGATGTATATATAGAGAAGCCCAAAACAGTCAAAACCCTAATCCAAGTTAGAGTTTTATAATATCTGAAATACTATTTATTTAATTATTAAATCTAACTCAACTATCCAAATAACAATGAATTTCGGATTTCACAATATTCAAATTTGAAATTCATTTATACCTTTAATTAAGTCCAACTTAATTTATAATAAATAATTCAAATTTCCTATTTATTTCAAATCTTATTCTAAATTTAATATTCCTCCAAGATTTCTTTGTGTGACCCTTTAGGTTATTATTACATTGGTAATAATTTTAATATCTCATATTAAAATTCTAAACAATAAGCGGCATGTAGTAATATATCATTGCTACCCAATTAATAATAATTAAATCGATGATTTGGTTAAACCTTTCGCGAATAATGTAATATAATTCTTTTAACCTCATATTATAGATTAAACTAGAGGTATGTAATGTGTCATCCTCATCATAGTTTAATCTAGGTTTCTTTGATGAGTAAACTATCCTATCAAATTAATATTTGAGTGTAGCCACGCATTGCATAGTCTAGCTCACACAAAACAGGCTAGTAATATCACTCATAAAATTAGGAGCGTTAAATCATTTCTAGATCATTCATATTTCTCGTGTGATTCATAATATACCCGAAGTACACTTTTATCATAACCCGGTCAAACATAACTTTTAATGTAATCAAATTACATTAATTCTCGTATAGAAATATAATAATTTCAAATATTGGGATCATTACATCATTATCAACGTCAAAATAACTTATGACACTACAAACATGTGAATCTCAGCCTATCTAACATCATGTACATTTACAGGTGCTTGTGTTTTTGACGTTAGTATCACTATACCAATAAATTATTGTCACTTAAAAATATTGTTGTCCAACATTAATAATTCAAATGTTTTAATATAAAACATAATATTGTTGTCCAACAACTAGTATATATTAAGGTATATTTTAATTTTTTCTTAATGAATTGGGACGACCATAAGTGTGGCTAAATAAAGGACATTACATTAGTTGGGCAATTTCCACCCTAAGTCTATAATAAAAGGTAACAACACAACAACAATAGTGAATAAAAACTACAGGGTTTCATTTTGAACATATTTTTTGTGTCTTTCCTCCCAAACAAAAGAAAGATTAAAATATAATAGGAGAAACCACTTCACTTAGAATAAGGATGGTCAGGTGTGTTATGGTTCTCCCTCACTCCTAAACAGGGTTGGTTAATAATGGTTCTCTCATAATATTTTGCATGTGAAATGTTAAGCAAAGCAAACTATAAGATTGATATTTAGCAAAAAATAAATAAATATAAGATTGATACTATCCTCGCACACATTAATACTACAAAATATCGGTAACCATGATATAAAGCAAAATACATAAAAAATTAATATCGACCAATTAAAGGAAAACATAGATTAAAAATTGGTGAAAAAGTTAATTTTCAATTTCTTTAAATATTGTACATCCAATCCTAAAGCAGTACAAGACATATGGATAAAAGATTCACTACATGAATTCTCTACTCTTGCAGCTGCACAACTTCTTCAATTCTCCTCTTTCTGGTCTTCTTCTGATTTGTTCTGAACAAATCAGCTCTATACATAATTATATCTATCTTTATATCTGTAGATATAAATCTGTAAACACATATATATTTACCAGCTTGCTCGGATGAAGATTGAGTGTCCTTCAGGTGTCAATCAAGAAGCTGGTGGGTCATCTTCATCAGCTGATCAGAACGTGAATGTCAGCTGAGAAAAAAATTGAATACCCAGTTGAAAGGACATATCTGCATCATGAAAAAGGTCATTATGTGAGAAGGATGTTGAAAAGTACTCATATCATGTCATTAATACAAAAAGAAAAGAATAAAAGAAGGAACTACTAATGTTGGACT
>PHNY01209214.1:9523-21709 GCA_003724115.2 Anethum foeniculum | reverse complement strand
TTGTAGAATGAATAGTCAAAAGACCTACATTGAAACAAGAAAAAAAATGTATGAAAGCCATACAAAATATTTGCTAATTTCTCCCCACGAGAGCTTAATATTTGCAGAAAATTTTAACATAGAAAAAACAATTTCGATCAAATGCTCTTTAATTTGAACTACCTGAATAGAATGCATTCCACCAAAAAATGACATGACTAACATATGTCATTAGTTTATTAGAATATCTACTCTCTATTAATATTAAATCTCAATTTAATAATGAAAAGATATACATTGTTGGAATAAATAGTACTCCCTCCGTCCCAATAAATTCTTAACATTTAAAACAGAGTGTTCGGCACGCATTTTAAAACTCTTATCTATCATAGTTCTATAATTTATTTTTAAAATTTTCTTTTTTTAAATAAAAGTTTAGACATTTAATTTTTATTCAGAAGAAAAAGGTTTCTTAAATAATTTATATAACTATACTAGATAAGAGTCTTAAAATACGTGTCGAACATTTCAAATGATTTGAAATGTTAAGAATCAAGTGGGATAGAGGGAATAATAGTTAATATTAGATTATTTCAGAGTAATAAAGGTGCTAAATTGCTAATATATGTAGTCAAACGTAAATTGAAAGCTAATAGTTTACTTTGACTTTTTATGAAAGAAAAGAAAAAAGGAAAAAAAGAAGCAAAAAAAATTTTCAACGGGTTCTTATATTTTTTTGAATTTTTTTAAAAAAATGTATGAGACTCAATATCTCATTTTTTGGGAAGAAATTTTAAGGGAAAATTTTTAAAAATTT
This sequence comes from Anethum foeniculum, assembly GCA_003724115.2. Classification (NCBI taxonomy): domain Eukaryota; kingdom Viridiplantae; phylum Streptophyta; class Magnoliopsida; order Apiales; family Apiaceae; genus Anethum; species Anethum foeniculum. The sequence goes on along the minus strand of PHNY01209214.1, from coordinate 20,913 downwards.
AATCTCTTAATATTTCTTATCAGTAGAGAGCACTTTGAAAAGAAAATTTTAAAAATTTCTTTTATATTCTCTTCTTTTTTTACTATATATACAATCATGTAATTGTATAATATGTTTCGAAAATAAATTCGGCTAAGCTCGCCCGTGCTTTGCACGGGTTATAAGCTAGTTTAAAACTAAACCGCAACCATATTATTGGTTTGGTTTTTATTCGGTTTGATTATTAACCGATTCTATTTTTAATGGTGCAGTTTCATTCAATTTTTCTCGATTTCGGTTTCAATTTTCAGTTCGATTTTGCTCATCCCGCTAGGTAATAAGAAAGTAAGAGCCGGGCCATTGATTCTTTCAATTCATTCCGGGCCTTTTAGGTAGTTACCACTTACCAATCATATTGTTGTTTTTTAGTTTTTGGAACAAGGCCCGGGCCTGCTTTATGGCAATGTTTTCTTTCTACTTACTTCTATTTCATAGTCTCCGTGTCTAATTTTTATAATATAATATTAATTATGAGTTCTACGGAGTTCCTATATTTTGTGGAGTTCTGGAGTCCATGCACCATTCTGTAATTAAAATATTACATAAAACATTATATACCGTATAAATTTTCAAATCAATGTTCTACAAAAAATCACTATTTTAATTAAAATTTTGCAAATCTCATACATTTTATAAGTAAACAATGCAAAACATATAATTCTATAAAATATGCTTAGTTTGCGGAATATACATGTTCAAGTTGCAGAACATGAATGTTCTACTTGTAAAAATGTGTTAGATTTGCAAGATTCTAATTAAAATAGTGATTTTCGTAGAATATGATTCAAAAAAATCATATGTTTGCAATATTTTAAACTTAAATTTTATCGTACTAAAAAATCTGGAAAGTAAACTCTGGATAAACGGCCTAAACTGTTCAACCTCACTTTTTTTGCTAATCGATAAATTTGTAATGTATCTTTTTTATCTTTCCTACAAATTTCGAATTTTTCATTACTCGCTAAGAAATTGAGACCTGTTCTCATACGGTTAGAGTAGAGCTTTAGCATAATTCACCTTGATATATTGTAGTTGGGTATATTCTGAAGATTTGGCATTAGCATACTTACACATGCGATAAAATGAGGTGGGATTGTACCAGTGTTTTTCTTTCTCTGTGTTGGCCCCATGCTATAAATTTGTTGCTGCTGTAAATTAAAGTTGAAAACTACAAAAGGGATGCAATGGTTCTCCACCGTTGTTTGTCCAACTCTTTAAATCTTATTATTTCATTGTCCCGACCATTTTTTTACAATTTTCTTTTTGAAATGTCCCATCAAATTCTTTACATTTCAAAACTTACCCAAAATAGTTAATGGGTCCCACCATTTTCTTACTTTTCTTTCCTTTTCACACTACTTTTTACTCCCCTATCTCCCTTTTATACATTAAAAATTAATAGGTCCCACCACTTCACCCACTTTTCTTTCTCTTTTCTACTACTTTATACATATTTCTTAACCTCCGTACCCAAACCACATGTAAACAAATGGCTGGGACGGAGGGAGTACAAAACACTGAGGAGCATATATGTATGTGTATAAGTAATTGCACAAGGCTGACACACTGTTTAGTCATGAAATATTTAAAGTTTTTGTACATAGAAATTAATCATGTATCATGTATATAACTCTATATGTACCGTATAAAGTTAGTATATTGTACATATCATAATTTGTCATACAGCAAGGAAATGATTTTGACACGACTAGAGGTGGCCAATTGTGCGGGTTTGAATCGTCCGTTCGGGACCGGTTCGTACGGAAACTCGTTATTATTCAGCCAGAACCAGGCCGGTTCAAGCCCGCTCAATTCGTATAAATCAACGAGCCGAATATGAATACAATATTCAAAATTCGGGACCGAGCCGGGCCGCACGATCCGCACAAGCCAACGAGCTGCACGAGCCGCACATACCGAACCGGCACGCACAGCCCGCACATGCCCGCGGGTGTGCTCCAGGTAGGGGTGTAATTCGAACTGAGCCGGCTCGAACTCGACTCGATAAATTGGGCTCGACTCGACTCGAACTCGTTATCGAGCTCGAGTTCGAACACACCTTTGGGCTTGATAAAAAACTCGAGTCGAGCCGAGTTTTTTTGAGCTCGACTCGATAAACTCGAACTCGAACTCGACTCGGCTCGAACTCGAACTCGATTATTATTATTATTATTATTTTTTAATATTTATGTGTTTGCTAATATATGTGTCATCCTATAATCTAGTAAAATTAGTTTTATAAACTAATTTGCTAGTTTTTCATATTTTACCAGCATTATTACATTGTACAATTATAAACTACAGTAATAAGATGGTAACATCAACATGTACTCATTTGCAAATTGCTATATTACTATTAAAATATAGATATAATTTATAAGTTGTAGCCTCTAGTTGCACTTACCAACGAATCATCCTAATCTATCGATATTTCTATACTATATTATAATAGACGATGCATTGAAAGTTTGGTCGGTACCTGTTTTTTGGTACACACTGATTTTACTTAATTGCCCTTACTTATATATTTTATAAAAAAAATTATGTGAACTATAAAAATATCACGGGCAATTACATTTTTCGATTAAAACACGTTAACTTTTCTATTCTTCTCAACTAAAACACTTTCTTTTTCAGAAAAATCACAGACAACTATATTTAAATTTAATTGAATAAAAAATATTATAATTTACTAATAACCAAGTAATTACCTTTTTCAGCTGAAGTACATTACTTTTTTTCTATTTCCTAACAAAACCTCCTCTTTTTCCAAAAATAAAATGGGTAAGNATAAAGTAAATTAATAACACTATAATAACCAATAAATGACCAAATATACACATTTTTTTATATTTTCAATTACAATACATTTGTTCCTAAAAATATCACGATATATACGTATATATAAATACGTAATTATTATCAAATTATAAAGAAAATCTGTTTAAAGAAAATCTGTGCATCGCACAAGTTACTTTATCTATTTTTCTCAATAAACACCAATATTTACAGAAGTATCACGAGCAATCAAAACATGTTACCTTTTCTATTTTTTTCAAATACAACACCTCCTTTTTATCTTTTTTTTATTTTTTCTAACCAAGTTCCACTTATTTTCCAAAAATAACATGAACAATTCTATTAAATAAAATAAAATAATAATATTATAGTATAATATTAAAAAGAAGTCTGTGCATCGTACGGGTTTCAAACTAGTAAATATAATTTTTAAAACTACTTATAATTCTTGGTCTGTGATTGTGCCCTGTGGTAACAATTTTGAAAAAGCAAAAATCAAATTTCTTCACGAAAAAAATAATCACATTTAATTATTGTTATTATCATCGTATTTTATTTAAGATGTTTAGTTTGTATTGTAGATAAAAGGTATCTGTAAAATATGTATAGTCTGTATGAGATTAGAATATTGCTTAATTAATTGAAAAAGTTGAGTATTGAAAATATTAAGTGTGTTATTATGAATTTTTATTGTCACTTTAAATGAAAAAATGATATTTTTTTGATTGAACTTGAAAACAATATAACATAATTGGATAATTTTCATGAAATCAAAGTTAAAACTCGAAAACTCGATAATAACCCCAATAAGCTCGAAAACTCGATAATAACCCCAATAAGCTCGAAAACTCGAAAACTCGAAAACTCGATAATAACCACAATAAGCTCGAAAACTCGATAAACTCGACAACTCGTTAAAAAACTCGATAAGCTCGAACTCGTTAAAATAGGATAAGCTCGAAAACTCGTTAAAAAACTCGAAAACTCGATAAAAAACTCGAAAAGCTCGAAAACTCGCGAGTAGCTCGGACTCGACTCGTTATTATCCGGGTCGAGTTCGAACATAGTTTTCAGGCTCGATTATTTTTAAGCTCGACTCGACTCAATTAAAAAAGCTCGAACTCGAATTTAATAAATACAAACTCGACTCGAATTACATCCCTAGCTCCAGGCGCCAAGGAAGTATAGTGTCGGATGCGGCTGTTTGGTATATTTAATTGTAACATCAAGAACTGGTCACATATATGAACACATATATGAACAGATATATGAATTAATAGAGACTTGTCTAGAACAACATAATTTTGAGCACTTTGATAACACAATAAAAGATAAATAACTATCTTTGAGAATAAAATTTTGGTAAATTTCAGAGTTTAATTTGTTTGTAATTATATTATATTTTTTATTTTATTTTGTTTTTCTTTTGTATTTTATTTTGTTTTTATTTTGTATTTTATTTGATTTGTACTCTTGTAATGTTTTAATATGGTTTGTTCCGTTTTTTAAGAGAGGAGTCCTCTCACACTATTTGTAAAATATTTTTTAATTAATAAAATTTATACGAGGTACCGTCCTCTTTTAACCAAAATTTTTAAATAATTGTAAAAAATTTCAAATACGTCATTTGAGTAAATTAATAAAATTTATATCATTTTAATCAAATAATATAATATCGAATATGAATAAAAGTAAGTTAATAGAATATGAATAAAACTAAGTTTAAGTTAATAAAATACGAATAACACTAAAACTAACTTATTAATTTATTAAAATAATATAAAAACCAAAAACAATGAGTAAAAGTAAGTTAACATGTCTGTTGTTGTCTTGTTGTACCGCACGCGGCCCGGCCAAGCCTGCACGGCTCGCACGTGAGCTTGCGAGTCATTTGTCCCGGTTACGAGTTCCATTTTTGAGGTTCAAATCCGGCCATCTCGTTAATCTCCGCGTGCCGATTTAGTGTCAGTAGTTCGCGTGCCCAATCCGTTTCCGACCCGGCCCGAACCGCGCGGCCCGCACAACTAGCCACCTCTAGACATGACTCTCTTGATGAAATGAGTATATTGTATTGCATTTTTTTTTGAAATAAAAAGAATTAAAAATCAACTACAACTAGAAAAATATTTTCTCAGAATTGCACACACAACCAAAAATATTATCAATCAAAACAAATACTATAAATCAGAAAAATATTGAACATAATTTAGATGATTAATGCTACATATCCTGAAAAGGGTCTCAAAAAAATTTCCAAATAATACGTGGAGTCATTTTATACGGAGTATTCATATTAATGCACGAGAAGTTTATTTCATTAAAAAAAAACTGTCAATAACATGATTATAACTCACCATTAGAAACGTTTTCGGGAACGGTTACAGAACTTTAGCATTTTTCAATTTAAATTAGTGTAAATGTGTATTAGAGTGTTTAAATTAGTGTGAATATGTATCAGAGTGATTATAATTAGTATTAGTGCAAGTTAGGCATGATGAGGTAGGGTCAACCCGTGTTTGAAACATCGACATCCATTAGATTGGGTGCCATCCTCCCGGAGATATAGGCCCCGACAACATTGTAGACGTTGAAGCTGGGTGATTTTCTTTTTATTTCTTTTTAACTTAAATTCATTTAACTTTTTCTTTTTGGTTAAATAAATTCATTTAACTTGGCCTAAGGAAGTAAATATTTATGTAGCTAGCTAGCTGAAATCACCAAGATCACAGCAGTTGTGTTTACATTGATTAATTTTGTGTGTGTTAGTAATAGTATTTTCGTAATTCAGATTTCTAGAATCAATTTAAATTCGAATTTCAATCCCGTAGTAATAAAGAAATACAGATCAGAGACTTGTAGGTGGCTGAGTGTGTGAAATTAAATGACAGAGTTGAGGGAGGCACGGAGTTGCCGTGCCAACTGCCAATGCATTGAATAAGGAAGCCTCCGTAATCGATAGTAATTTGTAAGTAGTGTAGTGTATGTATGTAATTACTACTCCTACTAGTATTTACAATGAAGAGAATCTTTCATATTTGTCTTTCTTGCTGCAGACAATTCTGCGTACATTGATCAGTACCCTATTTATTTCCTCTCTTTCTTCTTCATTGTCATCTCCATGCGCATCTACCATCCAATTCTACACATCATACACTAAATTACTTTTAGTATTTCTTAAAGTTCAAATATTTGCCGCCCCATTATTCTCATAATTTATTATGAGTGTTAGAATATAATATAAAATTGTCGAAATGATCTTTCTCTAACAACTTGAGATTTTAGAGCTACCGGCTCTCTATCATAATATCAGAGTTTAGGCTAGCGGGAGAACTAAGATTTGCTTCTCAGCCACCTCCAACATTCTCACAATCTACGGTAGATATGAAACTTCGACCTATAAATAAACTTTCAAGTGAGGGAGAATTTTAGAATATAATATAAGATTTTCGAAAAAGCCTTCCTAACACCTTTTAACAATGGTCACGAAGACAAAAATTTTCCGAAAATATGAGTCTTGCGTGTGATCCACTCCTCTCCAAATTTGGATTTTTGAGTTGGGATTTTTCAATCACTTAATAATTCCAAAATAGTGCATCTGTGCATGGATATACAATTCATCTGGTTCAGTTTAACATTTCCATGCACTCATAAATCACAATTTACAACTACAACTCTGCAACTGCATGCATGTTGATGTTCTAGAATGAAATTAAAATGTACCTAAATTTACAAGCTAGTGAGAAAAGATGTCATGTAAAATTTCTAAATAAGTAGAGAAGAAAACATTGATGGGACTGAAGTAGGTACATATTGAAGTAGTAAATTTGGTGTCATTCTGGAGATGCAGGCGTTGCTGTGCAATCTCTTGATTTCAGCAAAACCTGAAATCTGGAAAAGATGATTATAATTCCTCCTTTTACTCATGACTACTGGGTGAACTATTTCTGAAATCTATGTGATTTGATTCTTTATATTCAAAACTTCCTTAATAGAAGTAAGAGAATACTGATAGTAAATTTATGCACATCTTAGTTATGTGCGGAGAATCTGAGATAACAAAACAAATTGTTTTTTCTTTTTACATTTAGATCCAAGCCCATTAAAGATTTATGACAGAAGACACTACAAATTAGTGTGTCCCATCTCTGATCCTGAAATAAATGCATGTTTATTGTTATAAAGTTATGACTTATGACTTATGAGTGCATGTATATCGTAGAAATCAGATAGCTAGATGTTTTTAAATTTGTTTAAATGGTCCTTTTGCTGCTGTTTAAACTATCTTTATTAGTAGTTCTATGTGTCTCATTGTTTGATTAGCTTACGTACAAATGTACAATTCATTCATTAATATAAACTATGGACAGTGATGAAATGCACCATTTCGTAATATAGATACTAACATGATGATTTATAATAATAGAGATTCATTCTCTTTCAGACTTGAAAACTAACGTAAAATTTTACATGATAATGCGTGTATTACTCAGAACTACAGTAGCCCTGAAGTACAACGGTACAAAACAATTAATTAACTGGCATCTTATTATTATTATTATTATTTTTTAGTTTTTTATAGTTAAGCACACTCATCTCGTTTTTGACAAAGTTTAATACTCATTGTTAGAAAAGACCGCTACATAAAGAGGTGTTGGGTAATTAATGGGCATATTTTGCTTAACTCTTTCTATCTGTGTCCATAAATACACGGTGCTCGAAGGCATGCTTCATTGTAGAAACTCCTTGAATTACAGAAAGCCAGAAACCCTAGCTAACGATAAAGATTATCATATATTTTATATATCTAAAAACGGTCCATGCAAATCAAGTATATAGTTATATTTGTTATGGTTATAGTTTAGTCACTTTCGATTCCACAAACCCCCAGCCCCGACCTCTTTTTTCCATTGCAGTCTTCATTTTTTCTACGTTAGTTTCTACTTCTTTGGTATTAATACTATCATTCATATCATTTTTTCCGCTGTTCAATTCAATTTCCAGAATCTAGATCTTATAACTTTGATCGGATCTCAGAATATATGCAAGTTGGTAAGCACTACTGCTGACATTAAAATGAATGATTCATTGACGTCTTCTGATTTTTTCCAAGGCTCTGAATTTGTCGACTATGCCACCTCACCTGACAATTTCTTCAGTATCCTCGAAGCTTTAGATGGCGAATTGATGAATCCAATAGCAATAGCTGGTCAAGAAGCTGCTGATGTAATTGTAAGTCCAAAAGAAGGCCGTGCAAGTGTAGAGGTGGAGACTACGAGTGCACTTAAATTAGTTTCTGAGAAATCAACATCTTCCTTAATTAGCAAGGACACGGATCCTAAGGCACCTGCTGAAGCTGGTAATGATTTGAGTTCACCAAAGTCCAACAAACGGAAGCTCAGTAATACTATGGAAGAACAGCAGAAGATATCTCATATAACAGTGGAGAGAAATAGAAGGAAGCAGATAAATGACAATTTAACTGTCTTGCGTTCCCTTATGCCTTCCTTTTATGTTAAAAGAGTGAGTCCCCTATCGTAATTGGTATATTTAACACTAAACTTATTAGTATGCTGATTAATATTTTGTTATAAACGTATAGGGTGATCAAGCGTCAATAGTAGGAGGGGTTGCAGATTACATTAGTGAATTGCAACAAGTTCTACGATCACTGGAGGCGAAAAAGCAAAGGAAAGTTTATAGTGATGTCGTCATGAGTCCAAGGCTTATTTCAAGTCCAAGAACAAAAGCAACAACAGTATCATCCTTACCAATCAGTCCTAGAAAACCCCCTTCAAGTCCAAGAATAATTTCTAGCTTACCGGCTAGTCCAAGAACTCCACAATCAATCATAAGCAACAACAACCACCACCTGCATAGGTTATTAGTACAACAACTTCATCCATCAGCCAATAATTTCTTATCATCTCCTATGACTACCATGGCATCGTCTTCGGCTTCATTGCTACTTGAACCTTCACCGTCTTCTTCCAATTGCTCAACATCGTTCATCATTGATAATGACCAACAGGTTGCAAATTCCAAGTCTAGGGTTGCTGATGTGGAGGTAAAGTTTTCTGGTCCAAATGTAATATTAAGCACTGTTTCTCCAAGAATACCTGGCCAAGCTCTGAAGATAATATCAGCACTGGAACATCTCTCCCTTGAGATTCTCAGTGTTACCCTTAACACTACTGATCAAAATACCATGATTTATTCCTTCACTATCAAGGTATCCAACATTAAGTACTACCTCACTTACTAAACAAGTGTCATTTTAACTTTCATTATTGGCTTCCCTTTGTCTCAAAAAGGCTGACACACTTCTTTTTGCACCTTGCATGAAAAAGGTACCTATAAGTAATATATTTAATTTTTTTTTGTTTTTTTATAAAGTATAAACTTTACATTTTTATACAAGATATTAAAATTAAAAATATATTACTTACAAGTACCTCTTCTGTGTGAAAAAATTGGAGGGTCATCCTTTTCGGGAGAGAGGGGAGTATATTTTGGATGTGCGATATTAATTATGAATTTCATCATACCTGCTTGCATTATTAGTTATGCGCAGTGATTAATGTTATTGGGCGGCTGTGCTTTGTGTTGATAGATTGGAATTGAATGCAAACTAAGTGCTGAGGAATTGGCTCAACAAATTCAGCAAACATTCTACTAAAAGACTAAATTACACAATACACTGAAAAGCATTAATTATTTATCGGCAAAGCTGAAGCTGCAATATCAAAAGAGAGTTCCTGGAGGGGGAAGTGTTGATTAACACCTGACATTAATTAATTGTTTTTTAAAAGTTTTATGTACTTCATAGACAGTAAATTGGTACTAGCTAGTGTTAGTTTCTCATAACTTAATTGCTTATCTTATCGAATTTCCGTCTTTTTATAGATAAACCAATTCTTTGTTATAAGTTTACCATTTTCTTTACATATCATATGTATTCACAATTTTTTAAGCTAGTCAGGGCTTAGAAAGGTTTCTACTATTTTTTACAAGTCGATAACTAGTTAATATTCTCAACTGAAATTTCTGGTTTAAAATAGAGAATTGCGTTTTGCAACCCTTACTTTTGACCGAAATGCAATATTATATATCTATTTTCTAAAATCGCACATCGCATCCTTTTACTTTAAAATTTGTTCAACTTGCACTTTCTAGGAATTTTTCGTTAATGATGTCTATTAGTTTTAGTCAATTTACCCCGTTTCCACCATAATTCTTGAAGAAAAAAGATGAAATTTCATGAAAAAGGACGAAATTTTTGCTGTAATGATTGTCTTTTTCATCAAATTTTATCTTTTTTCTTCAAGAATCATGAGGGAGAGATATAAGATGACTAACACTCACGGTCATAATTAACGGAAAATTGCAAAAGGGTGCAAGTTGATAGAGTTTTAAGGTAAAAGGATGCGATGTGCAATTTCAGAAAGTAAGTATATATAACATTATATTTCGGTCAAAGTTAAGGATTGCAAAATACAATTCTCTCCGTTTTAAAAATGTAGAAACTTTATTATATACGTATTCTAAATTTTTAATATTAGACTGTTCTGTAAAATTATTATCCTTCCGTCAAATCATTATACTGGCTGATAAATGTATGTTCCCTGGCACAAGGTTGCCAGATGTGATTTTTCTAGCAACCTTGTGCAGAACCGTTGGATCAGTCTGCGGACGGTCCAGATTAAATTTTTTTTTTACTTGCCGCGCCTATTTCACGCGGCAAGGATGTCTTACCGCAGTATTTAAGCGCGATATTGGTAAATGACAAAAATACCCTTAATACTTGCCGCGCATATTTCACGCGGCAAGACGGGTTTTAACCAAAACACAATTCTTTTTCTGGGTTAGCTCTGTTCTTCCCCAAGTTGTATCTTAGAACCCTAGGCAATTTCACACGACGAATTGAGTGGCGATTTCGGTGGCGATAACGGCGATTGAGACGATTACACAGGATTTTGGGGCTTTCGGACACTATTACAGTGGATTTGGGGCCTTTCTGAGACGAAACAAGTAATTTTGGAACCCTAGTTCATTTTTTTATCACAGTATATGTATTGCTTCAAAGCAAGTATTTGTATGTATTGTTTGTGTGCATTCATAATTCTTGGAATTAGTTTGATTAATTCGAATAAATTTTATATGTATTGCTTCGTTTTTTGATTAATGCATAATTATGGATATTCATGTTTGTTAAAATTTACTGCATAATTATAGATATTCATGTGTGATGGATTATCTGATTAAGGCATATATGTTGTAGAAACATGGCATTATAACTGTTAGATCCCAACAATACAACAGCTGAATTACAGAAGGGGGGGTTGAATGGCACCTAAGGCCTCTCCTCTTAATGGCACCTAAACTGCTAGAGTCTAGAGAATACCCTAATGACTTAAGCATTTATCACATCAGTGTCAGTGTGTGCTTGCATGATAGTGTTCTCAGGTAACCTAAAGCATGCTTGCAAGTCATCACAGTTAATGCAATGAGAGTTACCTTTCAAGTTGAAAGTGATGGTTAGGTCAGTGGCATTC
>PHNY01209202.1:6966-19917 GCA_003724115.2 Anethum foeniculum | reverse complement strand
TTATTTTTAGTATATATATACATGTATATATATATATATATATGTATATACCATCAAAAAATTACGTATATTAAAAATTGTGTTAATATTAATTGCTTACTAGGTTGAATAAGGTGATCTTTGAAATATAAATTAGAGATATGTGAAAGAGTATTAACTAGAACAATAACCCGCGCTTTGCGGCGACACTATAGTAATATTTTTAAGAAATTATTAAATATTGATTATTAATATTATTATTAATAATATTATTATTATTAAATATGATAGTACAACATCTTTTTGACTATATTTGATATAAAATAATAAAGGTTAATTACTTAAATTTAAATACCATATATTGTGTTTTACAATTAAATAGTCTGAATGATAAAACAAACTTCTAAAATTAACCGATCCATAACATCCTTAATTCTACTTGGACAAAAGGCTGTATCCGAATCACAAAATCAATCAAGCATTCCAAAATTATAAAATCAATCAAACAATAACACATATAGTTAAAGGAGAACCAAGAATCAAGCCAAGACATAATTCCATGTGATGTGTTTGGAACTGTGTCCGATGTAATTCTGAAAAAGAAGGGTGATTTCCTTTATATAGGTGTTGGGAGACTTGGTGGGCAAGTCTTTGTGCCTGATTAGGATTTTAAATACCTAAAAGATAGAATTATATGACTTGGCGTCTACTAATCTAAGAGATAGAATTTGATTCTGACTTATCTTATCTGCTATAATTTTATAAAAGATAGGAATTTGCTTCCATGTAAAATTTTATGATTTGGATTTGGCGTCTAGAGATAGAATCCGATTCTAACTTATCTTATCAGCTATAGTTTAGGTAATTGTAGTTTATCTAAGTGATAGAATCTGATACTAACCATCTTATCCGCTATAATTTTATAAAAGATATGGATTTGCTTTCTCGTAGAATTTTATGACTTGACGTCTATAATCTAAGAGATAGAATCTGATTCTAACTTATTTTATATTCTATAATTTTATAAAAGATAGGGATTTGCTTCCTTGTAGAATTACATGACTTGGCATATACTAATCTAAGAGATAGAATCCGATTCTGACTTATCTTATCAGCTATAATTTAGGTAGTAGTTTTTAATATTTTTTAATTCAAAAAATTAGGAAAATTCAAAAAATAGAATGGGACGATCTGAGAGGCGCCACATAAACGCCCTCGTTTTCTCCTTTATATAAGTATATTGATGATTTTAAAAATATAAACTTATATTAAAAACTGAAGTGAAAAACTAATTAAAATATTTTTTTCAAAGATGAACATGTATTATGAAATTGTAAGGAGTATCTTATTTAACGTCAACGTGGACTTAAGAAATTTTGTGCCATTTATCAATCAAATCTTTTGTAAAACACTTGCACATATGTATGTGCATAAGCACATGATTATGTATTAAAATTATTTAAATAAAAGTTAAATTTAAAAATTAAAGTTTCCAATAAAAGTTACTATAAGTATTATAATCTCCCTACAAAGGATAAATTAAAGATTATTTTTATTTTATTATTTAAATATTTATTATTATGTATAATAGTATTTTTATCTATTAATATTTGTTATTTACAACGGGTGTTAGTCAAAGGAAATGTGAAGGAAATCGGTATGTATATAAAAATATTCTAAATAATTGATTTTATTTTCTCTACATATTTTATTTATATAAAACATATAGTCTTCACTAATTTATATAATGTTATAAATATTTGTTTTTCAATTTTTTTAGATAACTTCTATTTTAAGATTTAAGAAATATTGAATAAGACCGCCACGAAGGCTTATATGTCCTTTGTCAGTTGTTAGCCCATTTTCTTCAATACACCTATAGCATAATGCCTACCCCATGATCTATCCTTAATCAATATTTCTTAACTTATTGCAGCTACATGATCTATGTGGGTGTAAAAGATGACACTGAAAAGACCACTTTCACCCTCTTCAACAAGGAGGTGGAGCGACTATTAGGCATTCCCTTTGAGCGCCTCGTAGCTGACATTGGCCAAGTAAAATTTAATTTGACACATCATTCCTCAATTCAAAAAATCAGGAATTGAACTAAGCACCATTTCCTATGCAATCATCTAATGAATCACACATGTTCATGCAGGCAAACCTTATACAAGACATTCCTTCTGTGCTAAACAATATCATAGGGAGGAAATGTGCCTTCCACGTCAAAGCCAACACATACAATCAAGGTGGACGAGCCGGCTATAAAGTGGCACGCCTCTCTGAAACTGAAGCTCCTACTGCGAACATCCATCCTTCACCTCCCACTCAGCAGGCGTGTCCAAGCAAGAAGCAAAAAATCAATTGACATATAGAACACCAGCAGCAAGCCCAGTACTAGCATGCGGTCAAATATTATCTAAATAAAAATATTATGTAATGGAAATAATGTGCTACTCAATATCTCATAGTAAATGTATTTGGACTTGACTTCACTATATAACTAGCTACCTTCAAGCAAATTATCCTGATTTATGGAATAATTATTTCGTTTCACATTTGGCTCCTTCTTGAACACACGCACCTGCAACTACTACATACTTATTTTTCTCATTCTAAATCTCTTATGATTATTGTGAATAATTTTTCTATATGTTAGCAATTTTTACTTGATAGCAAGTTTACAAAGATCCTACATTTTGGACACAAACATATGGATAACAACTTAAAGGCTATACCCCTGCTCAGATTGTAAATTCAGCCAAAACCTGAATCATTACTTAAAAAAGGATTCACACAATACAACACTGGCGGAGAACCCAACGTCTATGCAAGAGTAAAACGAACACGGACCTAACACACTTAACCTTTCAAGCAGCACCCAGGTTGACCTCTAATACACTACTTAACTGTACTCTTGATATATATCAGGACCTTCATTCTTTAACTATCCATCGACACTCATCAACTATACAAACCAAACTGATTACCATTTCATAACAAAACACATGCAAACAGATGTGTTCCCTAGCATTGTTCGTGCCCTAAAAAGCTAGTTAGTAATATTAAAATAGGACTTCCATCCTCCCCCTAACAAGCTTTAGCCTTTAGCCAAGACCTGCTAGTCAGTATAAAACTTGCAAAAATCCACCTGCAACTTCTTCATCCACAGAGGAGTTTCACTCAAACTTATTACTTTTCCCTCTTTTTGAGACCAATTACCAGCAACTTGCTTGCACCTAACTCCAATAAATTGTCCACGTGAGTTAAAAATAACCTAATAAATGAACAAAATAAATGCAATATGATTTTTCTGAACCTAATTTTGTGTTTAGTTGGGGTGAATGAAATGAGATTTTAAGTGTAGAATGATTAAAATTTTAAAACTTTCATTCTTTAACTCAATCCATTCCTAATCACCTAAACTATAATTAAACATCCCCAATTTGAGATGGAATGCTACATTCCTTACTAACCTCATTTTCTTCACAATTCTTATCATAACAATTTTATGTATCTATTTTTTTTCAAATATTCCCTCCAACTCCTTTATATTTCTTTTAATTTTATCAATTTCATTTTATTCCGTTCCATTCACCCCAACCTCTGGCCTTGCTATTCCTTGTTGACAAAAATTATAATCAATTATAATGATTACATCCCTCGTTGACGAAAATTACAATCAATTATAATGATTATATCCCGAATCCTAATTGATAGAGTACTGTATGTGTAGCTATAACCTAATACATACGTTCAAACATTCTATACAGGGCTAAGAACAAAGGACAAGCCCAGCTTTTAACTTGGCCCAATATGCCACCATTATCCATGTGTCTTGGGAAATGAACCTGTCCAAATAATATAAAGTAGGACCCGGTGATACCATTGAGACCTGAAAAATTATCACTTTAGAAAGGTTATCGTATAAGAGAGATTTTTACTTTTTCTATTTTAAAATAATTAATAATTTTTAAATAATTAATATATACTAAAATTATATATAATTAACACTTTTATGTCAAAAATTATTTATAGATTCAATAATATTATTTCTTTGGATGAACATCTTGTAAAATACGAAGATTACAATGACCAATTAAACACAATAAATATGATCATGAATAGTTTAAAAATTATTAGAGAAGAAAATCTATCATAAATTAGTATAAAAACTATTTTATATATACGTAAGCTATATAAAATATGTATTTAATTAAAAATATCACTTTATACGAAAATCGGAACTGATATTTAACACTAAATTTTTTTGAAAAAATTATTACGCGATAGAGGGGCTATTGAATTTTAATATCGGTCCCCAACTTGGAACCGAGATTTTTTGTCACTTTAAAGAGGTTATCACTCTAAAGAGTATTAATTTAGAGGGGTTCTATTGTATTTAAATCCAAAAATATCCTAAAAGATTGACTTGGTATTTTTTCGTGAATTTTAATGTTTAAGTAAACCTCCAAAATCGGTTTAAATTGGAATATCCGAATTGCTCCAAAATATCCTAAAAGGTTGAATTAGTAGGTCTTTGCAAACATTAATGTATATAAGACATTCAAAATGGGTTTAAATTGAAATATTGACCTACAATCGAATCTTGTATTTTAGAAAATATAACTAGACATAAGATATCCAGTATAAATTATATTTTAATTTTTTTTTTGCCACAGAAAGTAAAGATTTTATTACTGAATTAAATCTTTACAAAGAACAAAATCAAACTCCGGATGGACATTTCCCACCCGCCATATACGATCAGCTATATAATTGCTATATCTCGCTAAATAGTGAGTTACACTGTTCGTGGACCGTCTCACAAACCGTAACACAACGTTTTGACTGCTAAGATCCGAGAGACAAGTTTTGCCATATTCGATCAACTTTCTCAAGTAAGAAAGACTAGAAAATGAGCTGCAAATTAACTGCACAACCTGTAAACAATCAGTTTCTAACACCACATTGCAATATCCTTTCTTTTTGTCCAACTAAGGGCCTCCCTGATGCCCAAAGCTTTTGCAAATTCGGGTGTAACTCGGCCTGGGGAACACTTTGAAGCAGCTTCAACTAAGAACCACTATGATCTCGAATTAGGAAAGCATAGCTATACCGTCTTGGGTCTTCAAAGATAGCAGCATCGACATTAATCTTAACAATGTTGTCTGATGGAAGGTGCCATTGTTCATTACCATCATCTGGTGGCATGAAACCCAAGAAAGGGTCAAAACTTTTGTCTTGAACAGATCGCCATTGGCTAAGAAGAGAGATTGTCGAATTGACTATTTTTGAAGAGTCAGTACTACGTTGCTTCCAAATTGTATCATTGCGGTTTTTCCATATTTGCCAGCACAAGGTTACATAAATATCTATCACCTTCTTTTGTTGATGATCAAAGAGAGATTACATCCAATCTGCGAAAGTGACTATATTAGTTTGAACTGAGAAGGAAAAGGAAGTCCTTGCTAGCTTATTACAATAGTCTGCAAAGGTGCAAGAAACCAGAGCATGCATGACTGACTCTGGAGCTTCATTACAGATAGGACATAACTCGTTGACATTCACTTTTCGAGTTCGTAACAAATCTTTTGTGGGGAGACACCCGGATGCAGCATGCCAAAGAAAGTTCTTCACCTTAGAGGTAGGACTAGCTTTATTATTTTGGATGTTAACGTACGCACTCTAGACTGAGTACTG
Organism: Anethum foeniculum; assembly: GCA_003724115.2. Lineage (NCBI taxonomy): Eukaryota > Viridiplantae > Streptophyta > Magnoliopsida > Apiales > Apiaceae > Anethum > Anethum foeniculum. Next base: position 14,232 of record PHNY01209202.1, on the reverse strand, counting down.
ACCCATCTTCTCATAACGCCAGTACCAAGTATCCTTGTCATTTTCGTGAAGAGGAATGAACAGTATCAACTCTGCATCTCGTTTCTCAAAAACATCCATGATAACTTCTACATCCCAGGATCGTTCTCCTATTAGCATAAGAGAAGCAACCTTTTGATTAACAATCGACTCATTGAAGGTGTGAATATAGGGGTCTTCAGTAAACGGTAACCAGGGAGAATTAAGAATATCAATGTCTTGACCATCACCTACTCGACAAGATATACCTTGAGCAACTAAATTCTGAGCTTCCAAGACACTATGCCAAATATAGCTAGGGTTGGCACCTAGCTTAGCAGATAAAAAAGAACCAGCAGGGTAGTATCTAGCTTTATAAATTTTACTAACCAGCTTGTTGGGTTGAGATGCCAGACGCCAAGCTCGCTTACCTAATAACGTAATGTTGAAATCTCGTAAACATCTAAAACCCATGCCCCCTTGCTTTTGTCTGAACATAGGCGTTCCCAAATTTTATCTTTAGACGCATCTGATCTCCACTAGAACTTTGACATAGCCATTTCAAAATTTTTACACACTTCAAGAGGAAGGAGAAAAACACTCATTGAGTAACTGGGGAGAGTTTGTCCAACTGACTTTATAAGAGTTTCTTTCCCCCCCTTGGATAAGCTTCGTTTGTCCCACCCTTTTATATGATCTTGTAGTCTTTCATTGATGTAACCAAACACTACTAATTGTTTACCCGAAATCATATTTGGAAGACCCAAATATAGACTATTTTCATTCGCTTCACGAATCTGCAGCTGGTAGTACATCTCAGACTTTAGTTGGGCACTGCAATTATGACTATAAAACACTGAAGACTTGTCTATATTAATCTGCTGGCCTGAGGCTTTTTCGAAATTTTTTAACATTTTCAGCACCTGAGTAGCACTATTTGTATCAGCGTTGCAGAATATATAACAATCATTTGCAAAGAACATATGAGAAATAGAGGGAACATTACGCGCGACCTTGATACCATGAATTAGACCCTTCTTTTCAAAGTCTGCTATCAGAGCAGTTAATCCTTCCATGCAAATTAAGAAGAGATAAGATGACAAAGGATCTCCTTGCCGGAGACCTCGAGAGGGAATAATTCGACCAAAAGTTCTACCTGCATGTGACACTTGGTAATTTACTGAGCTCATACATGCCATAAATAATCGAATTGCTTTCTCATCAAAACCCAATTTGGTTAAAACTGCTTCTAAATAGCTCTATTCGACTCGGTCGTAAGCTTTGCTCATGTTAATTTTCAGTGCCATCTAACCTTGTTTGCCCTTATTTTTCGCTTCATAAAATGCATAACTTCGTATGCCACCATGATGTTATCTGTAAAAAGACGGCCAAGAATGAAAGCACTTTGGGTATCAGAAATGATTAAATCAATAAATGATTTTAATCTACTCGTCAATACTTTGGAGAGAACTTTGTATACCACGTTATAAAGTGAAATTGGTCTCAACTTGTCATAAACTGGGGTTTTTTTTTTAGGAATCAGGGCTATGTTGGTGCCGTGAAGCTGTTGATCTATCTGGCCCGTGTCAAAGAAATTTTGGACTATATTTACGACATCTTCCCCAATAATATGCCAGTGTTTTTGATAAAAACCCAGGCTCATGCCATCGGGCCCTGGAGACTTGTTAGGATACATATGAAAAAGAGCTTCCTTAACCTCCAAAGCTGAAATATCCTCCAACAAAAGGTTATTATGATCTTCAGAAACCTTTGGTTGAATGTAGTCAGTAATCATTTGCCAATCAGTATTCGAAGCCTTGAATAAATCCACAAAATAGTTCACAATCACCTCCTCTAGGCCTGAGTTCCAATCAACCGAGATGCCTTCATTATTCTTTAGGTTTTTGATTTGATTTGTGGCTCTTCTATTTTTAACTACAGCGTGAAAAAACTTAGTGTTTTGATCCCCTTCTTTCAACCAAAGTTGCTTGGATCTTTGCTTCCAAAAAGTTTCTTGTTGGGCATAAACTTCAGCAAGATTTTTTTAATTTTCGTTGAGAATGAGAACTGATTTGTCATCTCTACGCCCCTTTAAAGTTTTGATAATTCGCTTGTGAGCATGAATTCTCCGTTTAAAACTACCTGTTATGTCTTGACCCCATGCAGAAAGAACTTGAGAACATTCAGTGATTTTGTCAAAAAAGACTTGTTTTGATTACGATCCCAAACATCTGCAACTAGCTGCTGGCACATTGGCTCACGAAGCCAGGCATTTTTAAAACAAAAAGTTTGAGTTTTTACAATTTGCTGAGCTTTACAGAATTCCAGAAACAAAGGACAATGATTAGAGGTGTAGACCTCCAAGTTTGTAAGCGAAGCGTCTTTAAACATGTCTGAAAAATTAGATGTGAATAAAGCACGATCCAACTGAACTTCTATCCATTTAGCAGTACCAGGTCCTTTCTCCCATGTATAAGGATATCCAATAAGATTCATATCGAAAAGATTACAATCTTCTAAAACTTCTAAAAAGCCAGTGATCAAGGATCGGGGATAAGGACGACCACCTCGTTTATCGTCTTGAGAGCAAACATTGTTCATGTCGCCTATGAGTACCCAGGGAAGAGAATTGTTGACATGTAACTGGGTATTAGGTGTCATGTTTCATGCCGTTTACTCCTGTCAGGTTTGCCATAGATGCCTGTTAAACGAAATAAGTTGGAGTCCTTCATATGAATTACAGCATCAATATGGTTCTTGTTATAAGAACGTAACACGACGTCATCTTTATTTTTCCAGAGTAATGCAACACCACCACTTCGACCTTGAGATTCAACTACCAATAAACCTTCAAAAACCAACTGCACGCTGGAACCTTTCAACAGTATCTGTCTTACAAATAATCTCACAAAGAAATATAAAATCGGGTCTCTTTTGGAGAGTGATCTCCTTAAGGAATTGAAAAGCCCATGGGGTCCCAAGCCCATGGCAATTCCAGCTTATAAGACTCATTATGATAGACGAGTACTCCCTTGAGTACTCGCCCCATATGCATTTTTTTGGAATTGAAATATTACTTGGGCTTCTTTCGATTATGTCTGTCTCGGTATTGTCATCAACGTCCATCAGAATTTCTTTGTGTAAGCCCACTTTGTCTAGGTCCAGCCCATCACCTATTCGCCTTTTTTTTGTTTCAATTATCCCAATATCTTTTTTAGCAATTACACCGAAATATTAGCTGAGTTTGTTTGAAAATTCAGTTTGCTAAAGTTTACCCCTCGACTTAAAGTTTGAGATATCATATCTTTGTGATTCCTTCCCTTATCAACAGAATTCGCATTCTTAGGAGAAATATTAGGATCTTGATTATGATCATCGTCCTTGTTTTGATTGTTCGGAGCTTGCCTTCCTGCCATGAAACTACTACCATCTTCTCCGGTTCAAAGCCATTTCGCCCCTATTGGTTTTACCTACTTACGAAATGGAGCTCTCATCCATGCACCATAGGGCTTCACTATCTCATTCTCTGCTTTTTCAAACAATTGGAAGGAAAATCGCTTTGAGTGACCAACAATACCACAGATGAAACAGAAACTGGGGATATTTTCATATTTGAGATTAATCCAAAACCACTCACCACCAGTCATTTTAAGTTTCATACGCCGTTTTAATAGTTTTGACAGGTCAATGGTAACTCTGATCCTCATATAGTCCCTCCACACTCCTGTAAAGTTTGTTGGACAAGATTGAATGTAGGTCCCTACGTAGTTGCCTACTCCTTTAAGAACTATTTCTGACATGAATCCAACCTTCAAGTCATATACCTGAACCCAAAGATCCAACGAGTTCAACTCCACACATCGAGGGTTCTGTCCTTCTTTCAACCTCGACAGCACCAATGCTTTCTATTGAAGGACCAGGGGTACCCCTCCATAACTCTTTTAACGTCGATCTCATGATAGAATTAAAATAGGTATAAGTTTGAGTCCAATTCTTTCATGTAAACCCCCTTACCTGGCTTCCACAATAGAGCTAAAGTATGCTGCATTACTTCAAAATCAATACGTCCCTCATTGATGAAACCTCCTATGATGCAAAGTTTGGCATCAAAACCTTGATTTTGTGCAGTGTCATGTATCAGAACCTCTTCATTGATCTCTATACCACTTTCTTCCTCATCATCTAAGGAGATATTATTCATTGCTTGAACTAAATTACCAGTATTGGCCATAATGATTGAGATAAAATGAAACGAAAGACTCTCAAATGAAAAACACAGGACTATCTAACCATGTTAGATGACAAGACAGCAAAACCTCCTTTTAGTGGTACTTTGGTTTCACACTTTTTTCTGTTAGGTATAATTTTAGATACCGAGAAACAGGCACTCTAGATCTATTGATTGAGAGGCCATCTTCTATACGAAGCCACACCATTTCCCTCTAATTTATTTGTTATAATCTTATTAGGTCATAATCAGTGTTGTAAAATGCGAGAATCGAACTTAATCGGTGGCCACACCATTTAAGGATTAATTAGGTAATCGGGAACTAATCAGAATGATTAATCGCGTTATTAATCGGAACTAATTTAATGTTACTTATATATATGAATATTAATATATGTAATTATTTTAATATTTTGATTATACATGCCGAATTGTTATATATATTTATATATATTTATACAAATTAATATAAAAGATATAATATTATTAAATTAAATATAATTTTTAAGATGTAACTTATGAATTGAGGTTAATTTGAGATGAAAAATTAAGAAAGTTCATTATTTAACTATTAAAAATAGTAATTATGTAAACGAGAATTACATTTTTCTTATATTTTTAAATTTTTTTTATCAATGAGGCTAATTTTTGACCGATTAACCCGATTTTTGACTGATTAATCCGATTATTTCTAATTATTGATCAATTTTTGTAAAAAAACTATTTTTGACCCGATTTTTGTAAAAAACGATTAATTGAAATCGCCGATTTTTAGATTACCGGTCATAACTCGTAATCATTTACAATAATGCATTTTTTATTGACTAAAATTAATTATTTATTATCAAAATTTACATTTTAAATAGTGTTATCTCAATATTCATTTATTGATATAATCAAATTTTATTTGAAAAAATACATTATCTAATATTTGAAAAATTATTTTTAATAATAAGATTTTATTTTCTAAAGTCTCACACAATAAAGAAACAAATGAGTGTTGATCTGAAAAAATCTAAATCAAAATCAATCTGAACCGAATTGAAAACGACTTATTTTTGAGTTTCATTTGACTTTGTTTTGAACAATTTGGACCGAACTTAATTGGAAATACCTCAGAATTTAATTTGAACTTGACCCTCATAAAATAAGACAAGATTTGATATCTTTATCTTTATTTATTTATATATATAATGAAAAACCCCCAGGAGTTCTAAAATCTTCTGAATCATATTAATCTATTTTTCTAGAACTCCTGTATATTAATTCATAAAAATTAGAATTTCCTTATTTACATTCGAATTTATAGGGAAGTTAATAATTACAAAAATCAATCATATTTCAAATATAAAAAATTAGATTAAATTTTCCTTATTTACGTTCAAATTTATGGGAAAATAAATAAAATATACAAATCAATCATATTTCAAATATGCTCCTATATATTAATTCATAAAAATTAAAATTTCTTTATTTACATTAAAATTTATAGGGAAGTTAATAATTATACAAATCAATCCTATTTCAAATATAAAAAATTAACTTAAATATTCTTTATTTACATTGAAATTTATGGGAAAGTCCAAAATATAAAAATCAATCATATTTCAAATATTGTGTATATATATATATATGTTAGGCCCGAAATAGGGGTTAGTAAGCTAGAAGGGGAGGTTGAATAGCTTATAACCTTTTAAAATTTAGAGCTTGGCGTTTTCAAATTTGCTTTACCATTTAAAAATTCGTTACTTCTAAACAAGTAAATTAAGTGCGGAAAAGTAAAGCGGTAAAGAAATAGAGCACGAGACAGAGATTTTATCCTGGTTCGCGGTGACTACTCAGCAAACGGAGTCCACTCACCCCTAGTCCGGTCCCCGAGTTCCTCTCCGAACTCAAGATTTTCTCTACTATAAAGATACTCCTTTACAGTAGGTGGAGAAGCCTTTACAACCACTATGTATTTATCTTGGACCTTAACTACCTGTTAATCCCTCAAAATACAATAGAAAAACCTACTAAATTTATCTTGGAGCGTAACTCCCCGCAACCTCCTCAAAATTAAAGTAAAACCCTTGCAAGCTTGTCTTGGAACGTAACTCCCCGCTACCTCCTCAAAACTGTGTAATAACCCTTTGCGTAGACTTCGTATCTACACCCTTTGCCGGTCTTCGATCTTAGACCAGGTCTTGGATCTTTCCTCTTCTTCATGGTGCGTAGACACCCAACTCCCCGTCGGCGTGTCTAAGACTTGGGTCTTAGAGCGAGAATCACCTGACTTCACTTCACCTCACGTCAGATGGTATACTACAAGCACTACGACTTATAAAATCCCTTTTGCAAAAAAGAAGGTTTGACTTAGTATAAACTATTAATAATGGAGATAATCCGGTATTTTAATTAGTTCGCTAAGTATAAAACATAACAGGGACGTTTAAATACGAGCACTAATAAGATATCAAATATTAGGCTGAATGTAACTCAGGGCCAAATATTAATTACTTGAATAAAATTCAAGTATATCTTGTTGGTAATAAAAGCCTCGGGAGAAATATAACACTACGTTATAATGGCTTTATGAACAATAAGACAAACCACTTAGGATTCAACGAGGAGACTTCGTTTATGTCGTAAATAAACTTATACGAATATTTCTCCACTCGGAATCAAAGTTGGTTTAAACTTCAAGAATTCAACAAGTAAGGCTCGTTTATAACTAATATATATTTTATACGAGAAGCCTTATAAACTTGGAATCCGAAGTGTATAACTTCAAGAACTTGACAAGTAAGGTTCATTTATATCTCTAAATATAATATATGAGATTTATACGAATAACCATGAACTTGGTGTTCGAAGTTAACTTAACTTCTTTATCGACGAGGAAGTCTTGTTTATATCTATAAATAATAATATGAGATTTATACAAGTTACGTTCGACTCGGATTCGAAGTTAAAACAAACTTACTAAATATTCTACGAGAGATTTTCGTTTATGTCTCTTTATAATTATAGCGAGACTTATACAAAAATTCTTTGTCTCC
>PHNY01209130.1:6987-20497 GCA_003724115.2 Anethum foeniculum | reverse complement strand
AAATCTTATTATCTAGTTCGCCTGATTTATTTGTTAGGGTTTTGAAATTTCATAGTCTCTGTGGATCGACCTGTATTTGCTACAATTAACCACTGTGCGCTTGCAGTTATTTTACACATCAGGGACCATACATCAAACCTCATGTACTGACACTCCTCAACAAAACGGTGTTGCTGAAAGAAAACATCTTCATCTTGTTGAAACAAATCGCTCATTTTTGTTGTCAGCCGATGTTCCTAGTGTATTTTGGGGTGAAGCACTTCTTACCGTTGTTTATGTGATAAATAGAATTCCAACTGCTCAAATTCAGGTTTGTATCCTTTTGAAAAATTGTATGAAGAAGTGCCTAATTATGCTTCGTTGCGTGTCTTTGGTTGTACATGCTTTGTTCTCAAACCTCAGGTTGAGCGTAATAAAAAACTGCTAAGTTTGTTTTATGTGTGTTTTTGGGGTACGGTGTTACCCAAAAAGGATATCGTTGTTTTGACCCAGTTAGTCAGAAATTATATGTTTCTCGACATGTTTACTTTTTGGAGCATATTCCATTTTTCTCTGTTCCTGCTAGTTCGCATCATATGACACAGGCGGATCTCATTCGTATTGATCCTTTTGACACGGACACTAAGGAAGCATCAACCACAAATTCTAATACTTCGGTTCCCGAGACATCTACATCTCAAACTCCCACATCCACCAGCTTCTACAACGACATCTACATCTCAAACAACTTCTACAATCACTCAATCGTCACCAGAGATTTCGATTCTCCTCCAACTTAATCGTCTCATGAAATTTTGACTCCACCAATTCGGCAGTCTACTCGTGTACGTAAGTCCACTAAACTGCCTGATTTTGCTTGTTCATCTTATTCTCCTTCATTTGCTTCATTTGTTACTTCTGTTCACCGTTTGTCTGATCATGCATCCTATATAGAGGCTATTCATAATCCTCTTTGGCAAAATACTATGGCCGAGGAACTTACTTCTTTACATCAGACTCATGTATGGGATTTAGTCCCACTGCCACCAGGAAAACATGCAATTGGTTGTCGTTGGGTTTATAAAATTAAAATAAAATCTGATGGATCCATTGAATGTTATAAGGCTCGACTTGTTGCTAAAGGCTACTCTCAGGAGTATGGCTTTGATTATGAAGAGACTTTTGCATATGTTGCAAAGATGACGACTATTCGTACTTTGATTGTAGTTGCTTCTGTTTGTAAATGGAAAATATTTCAGATGGATGTTAAGAATGCATTCTTGTATGGTGATCTTCACGAGGAAGTTTATATGACACCTCTTCTTGGTCTTCTGCATAAACCAGGTTATGTATGTAGACTTCGTAAATCTATTTATTGCCTTCGTCAATCATCTCGTTGTTGGTTTGAGAAGTTCTCTACTGTACTTCATTCACTTGGTTTTCGTTCTAGTCGTCATGATTCTGCTTTATTTATATGATGTACGAGTACTGGTCGCATCCTATTGTCTTTATATGTTGACGATATGATTATTACTAGCAATGATTGTGATGGCATTGAGTCATTGAAACGTGAATTGGCTCGTTGTTTTGCTATGAAAGATTTTGGTTTGCTCCGTTACTTTTTGAGAATCGAAGTTGCTGATTCACCTAAGGGATACCTTTTGTCTCAGTCTAATTACATTGCTGATTTGCTTGACCGTGCACGTCTTACTGATAACAAGACCGTGGAAACTCCTTAAGAGATGAATGCTAGATATTCTCCATCTGATGGCATTCCCCTAGCGGATACTAGTTTATATGGTACGATTGTTGGTAGCCTTGTTTATCTTACTATTACTCGTCTGGATATTACAAATGTTGTTCATATAGTTAGTCAATTTGTCACCTTTCCTACTACTGTAAATTGGGCCACAGTTCCTCATATTCTCAGGTATCTTCGTGGGACTCAGTTTCAAGGTCTTTTGTTTCCTTCTACCTCATTTTTAGAGTTGTGTGCTTATAGTGATGCTGATTGGGCTGGCGATCCTGAGGATCGTACATCCACAAATGGTTTTTGTATTTTTCTCGGTGATTCTCTTATTTCATGGAAGAATAAGAAACAAGAAGTTATTTCCAGATCGTCTTCAGAAGCTGAATATCGTGCAATGGCTTCCACTACTTGTGAGATTGTTTGGTTACGTCGGTTAATTAGAGATTTGGATGTTAGCCTTTCTAGTCCTACTCTGTTATATTGTGATAATAAGAGTGCAATGTACGTTGCACGTAATTCAATATTTCATGAGCATACTAAACATAGTGAGATTGATTGTCATGTTACTCGTCATCATTTGCAGCAAGGCACTATCACATTGCCTTATGTTCTTCGTTCGCTTCAAATTGCTGACATTTTTACAAAGGCTTATTTCATTTCGCGCTTTCGTTTCTTGTCTGACAAACTCTCAATGGCTGTAGCATCTTGATTTTGAGGGGATGTTAGAATATATTATTATTATTATTATTATTATTATTATTATTATTATTATTATTATTATTATTATTATTATTATTATTATTATTATTATTAAGGGTATTTACGAGATTTTAGCGTATACCTATTTTTCTATATAAATATTGAGGCATGTATTAAACTTCGAGTTGATTAAAATAAAAAATTTTACTTTTCTCTTGTATCTCTAAAATTATCAATACCTACGATGGATTACATGACTAAAATATAATATAACTGAGCTCCTCGTTTGTAATTCAAAATACAATTAACTCACTTAACTTTTAAAATTGGTCCCTATTTCTTCTGAATATATATTATGGAAATCGAGTTAATAAAATTTGCTTATACTCTTTAGAGTACCATTCGATCACCATTGAGTTCGTTTGGCGAGGTAGTCACAAAATAGTTAAAAAAACAAAAAATATGCTTTCAAAAACCTTGGACGCTACCTAAATACTTAATTGAAACAACATATATAGTTCGTGGGTCGACTCATGCAGAATGAGACTGAAGTCGATGCAACAAACGTAAGGTCTTGAAAAATGCACCAATGATACATTATAATGGATGATGATGTTATTTTGTTAATATGACATCAAAAATCAAACAAGAAGCACCGGCCCGTATTTTTATAGCAAAATCCAGGAATAACATTTTTCTTACTAATTATCCTTAGTTGCGAAGTTATTAAAAATAATACCGTAATTAGTAGGAAAATAGAGCCATGCATGGTAGTAAAACAGATTCTATATGCTCACTCTAATACAAAAAAGGAGAAAATGAATGTTTAGGAAAGAAAAAAAAATATAACAATCAAAGAGATGGAAAATATTAAATTGAAAAGAAAATAATAAATAGAAAAGAATTAGAGATACCATCTAAGAAAAGATACCCTAAGTCCTGACAAAAAAAAAAAAGAAAATAAAAAAAAAATACTAAAAAGAATAGAAAAGAAAAAAAGGAATATAAAAATTTATTCAAGGCTGTCATCAGCAGATGTACCATTAAACAGCTCCTCCAACCTCCATAAATGCAATGGCATCCTCCCTACACGCTCTGCATTAACTCCCACCGGTTCTTTTTCCCTTCCTCAACCTTCATTTCAAACCCATCCTCTCTCTCTCTCTCTCTCTCTCAATATTATCTCCTCATTTTTCATCTTCCCTTTTTTTGTTTTTTTCTCTTCCTTTCACCCTAACAAGAATTCCCCTTTAATTCTGTTCACAAGAAAATGTTCTCCCCACCTAACACCCCCCCGGAAAACCACTGATATACATGCGTTTATACATCACTCATATAAAACAGTGCTTTTCTCTTTATACTTTATAGCCTGAAAAGCAGATCTAATACATACCACCCTCTGGTTTCATTTTACTCTCCATAACCTAAAAGCCTTTTTCACTCTTCCATCTCAAACTCACCGAAATCAGTAAGTTCATGCTATATATAATTTTACTCTTTTATATACATGTTTGTGTATTAATTACCATTCAAAAACTTAATTATTCAAATTACTACCTTAAAAATTTGCATGTTTAATTGTATTTATTTTCGATTTCGTGTTCAGTCATTACATTTTGCAGGGAGAGAGAGAAGTTACTCAACCAGCGAAATATTTGTGGGGGTTATGAAAAGAATTTAGCAGTAATTTAGTTTCTAAAAAGAGGGTGTTTTTATTTAAAACCGTTCGTCAACGTAATTTAAAAAATGCTAAATTTTCTCAGTACTGTCGTTTTGACTTTAAAGACAAATTTTGTTACGGCGAAAAAGTCTTGACAGTCCTTAAAACAGTTATCTCTAATCTGTTTTTATATGTAATCAACTTTATTAGTACTTCAGAAACTGCCAGAGAATCTATTTTGATTTTCCATGCGTACATGTTTTCCAGGTCACATAGTCAAACATTAGAAAAGAAAGTCTACTTTAGGGTTTGTAATATACTCTCTTTTTTATATGAAGTTTTTATATACATGCGTTTTTAATATGTTACCTCTGTCACCGGATCAGATATGAGTATGTCTCATCTTTTTTATCAGTATAAGTAATTGTTTTGTGTAAGTTAATTCCTTTAATTAATTTCTTCTATTTCTTTTTGGATTTTTCTATTTAATTAGAAGTTTGCAAGGCAAACTGTCAGATCTGGAGCTCAGTATTATTTGATTCTAAATGTGCAGATAACTCAAGATATCATTCTAGATATACGTGTTTGCAAGTATTTATATGAAGTTTGATTGACTAAGATATATAGATTTACTTTACATATGCATTTCCATCTTTAAGGTAAAGATATATTTTCTTCTGCCTTCTGATATTGCTAGGCTTTTGTTCAGGTGTAATTCTCCTCTTAATTTCTCGAAGAAGTAAATATAAATTTATTTAGTTTCGTCGGATATGTGTCAAGATTTATGAAATGTTTATTCATGAGATGCTTGTTTGACTAAACCTATTTCAATTCTTTTTGTAGGTTGCAAAGCTTTGGCTTGGAAGAACCCTAGCTTTTTTTTAAGTTGAAAATATACATATCTAGTTTGGAGAATCAAGATGTTTCAGCCAAACATGTTTGAAAACCATCACCATCTTCTGGATCATATGAGCCACCACCACAAAAGTTCAGAAGAAAATGACAATCAACTTGATGTACTGAGAGATGATGAGTTTGATACTAAATCTGGTGGAACTGATATTCTCGAAAACCCATCTGGTGACGACGATCAAGATCCTAATCAACGTCCTAACAAGAAGAAGCGTTATCATCGCCACACTCAACATCAAATTCAAGAAATGGAATCGTAAGCCTTAGATATCTCAAACTCTTTCTTACTAAGCTAGCTAGTATTTATATGTTCTTTTTTACTTTCATTTTTTAAAAATTAACCTGATTTTGTTGATACTAGCATCCTTATGTTAAATTGTTATTTACAGGTTTTTTAAGGAGTGTCCACACCCAGATGATAAGCAAAGAAAGGAGCTTGGTCGAAGATTAGGGTTAAAGCCTTTGCAAGTCAAATTCTGGTTCCAAAACAAGCGTACTCAAATGAAGGTTATATTTAAACAAGTGCCTAGCTAGCTAGATTTAACTACTTATAATTAAGTTCAGTGCATTTCCTTCTTTTATACTAATAACTTCTTGTAACTAATTGATTGCTTCTGTCTGAATCATATATCTCGTTATTAATGTTACTAATTATGTAATTGTTACTATTCAGCAGTACATATCATATTAGATATAGTTATGATAAATTTAATTAATGAAGCATGGCTGTTAAAAATTCTAATTACCTACATAAATATGAAACTGCAGTCTCAACATGAACGCTGTGAGAACACGCAGCTGAGGAATGAAAATGAAAAGCTCCGTGCAGATAATATAAGATACAAAGAAGCTCTTAACAACGCTTCTTGTCCCAACTGTGGTGGACCAGCTGCTATAGGTGAGATGTCATTTGATGAGCAGCATCTGAGGATCGAGAATGCTCGTTTAAGAGAAGAGGTACTTTTATTACATATGCAATTACTTATATTTCTCCAATAAATACACTTGTCTTACAGATGTGCTACTCATAGTTACCAAAAGTGCATCTTAAGTACACTCTAAAGTGGAATCAAGGTGTTTGATTAATAAATGTCTTTCAATCAGGTTAATATTTTCATATTTCTATCAATCCTAAGTTGGTCATCAGTACTAATTAGTAGTTTCTTGAAGCTTTACTTGGCTACCTTAATAGTGATGCTATATTAGAGTCCATTAATTAAGTATAATGTCATGTTAATGATTTGTTAAAGATGTGATACTAAATATAAGTTTGGCTAATGCTCATTGTTATTTATGTTTCAATATATAGCTTTAGTTTGTTTGGTTCGTATTTGGCTCTCTTTGATATACAAGTTTAGTAGTACTCCTGAGTACTGCTCTAGAATTCTTCTGTGCCTGACATTGAGCTTGGGCTAGGCCCTTGTGATGTCAACGCAATAAAGATAAATCTTGATCGAGAATTTTTAAAAATCAGAAATTTAAAGATGACACAAAAATTAAGAATGAACCTATTGTAGTTTTATATTTATTTGACTCTCTTCAAATAGTGTGCCATTGCTTTTCGCTCTAGAAGCTCCTTCGCTTGCATTCAGTAACTATCATTAAGTGCATTGAATATAGAGTGGTACATTTGTGTTGGCATTTTTAAGTGATCATAAATGAATCTGAATTTTTGCAGATCGACAAAATATCTGGAATTGCTGCAAAATATGTTGGCAAACCTATGCTTTCATATCCTCATCTTCCTGCTCATGGACCGTCAAGATCACTTGATCTCGGGGTCGGGAGTTTTGGAGCACAGTCGGGTATAAGTGTCCCAGACATGTTTGGCCCTGGTGACCTTCTCAGGTCAGTTTCTGGGCCTAGCGAGGCTGACAAACCCCTGATAATCGAGCTTGCAGTTGCAGCTATGGAGGAGCTCATTAGAATGGCTCAGTCTGGAGAACCCTTGTGGATTCGAAGCACAGGAAACTCTATCGAGTGTCTGAGTGAAGATGAGTACTTGCGTAATTTCCCTAGAGGGATTGGACCAAAACCCATGGGGCTCAAATCTGAGGCATCTAGAGAATCCGCAATTGTTATCATGAATCATATTAACCTTGTGGAAATCATGATGGATGTGGTATGTATTATGTTTTTATTGCAGTTGGAATGTTTTCCTTTATTAGCTTTCTGATCATTTATTATCTGCATGATCATGTATATCAGAACCAATGGTCAACTGTGTTTTCAAGTATTGTTTCAAGAGCAATGACGATAGAAGTTCTTTCAACTGGTGTGGCTGGAAACTATAATGGAGCTTTACAAGTGGTACAAATACATTTTGACCTTTATTAATGTTTATACTATGAATTATATGATGCACACTTTTTAACATTTTTGCACAGATCAATGTTAGAAAGGTACTAAAGTTTACTAACATGTTGAGCTTCTCCAGATGACAGCTGAGTTTCAGGTCCCATCGCCATTAGTTCCAAGCCGGGAAAACTACTTTGTAAGGTACTGCAAACAGCACGATAATGGGATATGGGCAGTTGCTGATGTTTCCTTGGACAATCTGCGTCCTGCCTCCATATCTCGATGCAGAAGAAGGCCATCAGGCTGTTTGATCCAGGAATTACCTAATGGTTACTCCAAAGTACAGCTTTCACTTTCAGTTATTTCCCTGTAATATCATATGCAGATTTCTTTCTCTTTTTTTTCCTTACGTATAGTAAGTACTTCTTTAGGTTATATGGGTTGAACATGTGGAAGTCGACGATAGAGCTGTTCATGATATATACAGATCTCTAGTCAATTCAGGCCTTGCTTTTGGTGCAAAGCGCTGGGTAAGAACACTAGGTAGGCAATGTGAACGCCTTGCAAGTGCCATGGCTAGCAACATTCCAGCTGGAGAAGTGGGAGGTACGCAACACAAACCATACTGTCTTTTAAGTATACGCAGTGTGCATATATTGATAAAAAGAATATATGTAGGTAGTGAGAGTTAGAGATGAAAAGGATATAATTATATTGTGTTGCTCTATGAAACAGTTATAACAACTCCTGAAGGGAGAAAGAGCATGTTGAAGCTGGCAGAAAGAATGGTTTTGAGCTTTTGCACTGGTGTTGGAGCTTCTACTGCGCACACCTGGACCACAATATCAGGAAGTGGTGATAATGATGTGAGGGTCATGACCAGAAAGAGTGTAGATGATCCAGGTAGGCCTCCTGGTATCGTGCTTAGTGCTGCAACTTCTTTTTGGATTCCAGTTCCTCCGAAAAGGGTTTTTGATTTCCTCAGAGATGAGAATTCTAGAAGTGAGGTAAGAATTATATTTTAGATTATTTTCAGAATTTTCTTTTCATCCGCTACTATGCCTGGCCGTCACAATTAATGTCCATGACATGTATTGAGATAGCTGTGTGGAACACAAATAGCTTCACCTTAGGGCAAATTAAATGTTGTCTCGGTACAACATCTCATATAATTTGACAGATTCCACAAAATTACTTAAAACAACATTATATGATATGAAATTGCAGAGTTATGATTGGTGAGGATTTCTTTAATTAATTTCCATTATGCAAATGATCAATTATATATAAAAAATTTGATTGTAGTTTAATTTGTCTGTTTCTTATCCTAGAAGCTAAAACAATTTTATCTAGTACTTCCCTAACTTGCCTTGCATGTACAGTGGGACATCCTGTCAAATGGCGGTCTAGTGCAGGAAATGGCACACACTGCTAATGGTCGTGATCCTGGAAACTGTGTCTCTCTATTGCGTGTAAATGTAAGTTAATATTCATTAAGCTTCATAAATATCAGGCTTGTGCCTTCTATGCTGAACTATCAAACTGAAATTGTAGAGCGCAAACTCAAGCCAAAGCAACATGCTTATTCTACAAGAGAGCTGTGAGGATCCTACAGGCTCCTACGTGATATATGCACCGGTCGACATTGTTGCTATGAATGTGGTGTTGAATGGTGGTGACCCTGACTATGTTGCTCTTTTACCATCTGGATTTGCTATACTTCCTGATGGTCCAGAGCAGAATGTGGGGGGAATTCTTGAGGTTGGATCAGGTGGATCTTTACTCACTGTTGCCTTTCAGATTCTGGTTGATTCAGTTCCCACAGCAAAACTCTCCCTTGGATCTGTGACAACTGTAAACAGCCTTATTAAGTGCACCGTAGAAAGGATAAAAAATGCAGTAGTATGTGATCCGAACATTTGACTCAAGGGGGATACAAGAGGTATGGTTTTTCTTTTTGAATTTAAGAACAAGATTGCTTTGAAGATAAATTACACAAGCTTAGTGATTATTTTTTTTAAGTTTAAGGTCTGGTGAAACAGAAATTAAGTTGGATGTTTATGAAATGTTGCTTGATCATTTTCTTTGCCAATTATTTTGATAGAGCTATGATTTCACCTCGAATAGTAGTATATGGGTAAAAGACTCGATTTATTTTTCCAAACTATAATAACTAGAGGGGCAAGTCATGAACAGGATTTTGCTTTACGTGTAAGTGGCTGACTAGCTAGTTTAAGTTTTAAATTAGATATTAAGTTCTCTCCTTAATTGGAGAACTTTTGGATCAGTGATGATATTGTTCCATATATTATCTTGCTTGTATAATTAAACATTTGAACATTGAGAACTAGAGTATTAAATTTCAGTATCATGCATGTTTCATATGCATTGTATATGCATGCTTAGTAATAGAATTTATCTTCTAAATAATGATGTTGGTGGCTCAAATTTGATTTGACAAGTCCTAATCTTGTCCTAATCGTTCTGTTATTTAATCCACTTTATTTGATTTGCAGTTAGAGTAGGGGCAAAAAGAAGAAAGACTATGCAAGCTTTGTTTATTGTGGATCATATAACCAAACGAGGAAGTCAAGAACGCACCATGTAAGATTTTGTTCGTCTGGTGTTTGTCAAAGGTATTGCAGCCGCAAGCAATAGTGTGTATCATACACCAGCTAGCAAGGGTAATTGGTTCGGGTATTGACTTTGCCCATGGATGATCATTCTAAACCTAGCTTACATATAAGAAAACTTCTGTTAATTTTGTTTCCCTTCTAGACTTAGTTCAATAGCTTTTGAAAGTATGTGTTTGCACAGATGTTTTTTGCTGGTAGACTTTATAGCCTCAACTCTTGGGGTGGTTTTGGCTTTGATCCAACTTATTACAAACTTGCTCCGTTTTGCTATTTGAAGTGATAGAAACTAGTAGCTAGCTTCTGTCTATCTTATTGCCCAGCCTTTCTTCTAAATTGATGTCATATATTATATAAGCTGGGATCTCCTGAGTTCCAGAAATTTTGAGAAACTCGGTGATTGGTTCTCTCAAATGACTTGCTCCAAGTTTCGGCTCATATATCTATTTCTGGATATTAGTGCATCTAGAAATTTATTGCTGTTAACATGATTGCTTATGTCAAAGTTTAGCAGTTGCAGTTTATTTAATTGTTTAGAAAATTACATCGGGAATTTAGCACAATTAATCATTAATAACTTAAATGTTCGCATCCATTTGGATATTTAAGCTACCATATGGTTACTGCATATGCATTGTGCCTCTCTTTTGCTTGTGTCTGATGGCATTGGTTTGTTTTAAAATGGAAATGTATTTTTTTATTAGGTTTTATACATTTAGTGAGCTTTTTGTGTTTAAATTAATGTAGAAAATGTTTTTTCATTCCATCTGTTGCAACGCATACAAATCTTATCATAGGGTTCCAATAGAGGACATGCTTTCTAATCATTGAAAATAAAGTCAAGTTCAAAGTGTACAAACTTTTGTTTCTTTACAATTTGCCAGTCAAACAAAAACAAAGGGGGAAAAACAGAAACGAATGACAAAGTGAGGGTATGCATATAATTGTTTTAAACGGATGCTTTAGGTAAATAGGTAATTGTGTAAAGTTTAATTGAATATATGTCAACATGTACTCATTTCACGTTATACTGTTCATCGTAGTATTTTTGACAGACACTTTCATCAATGTAATTAAGCATGGAAAATGCAGCACAAGTAAATTTAGAGGCTGCACATTAGCCGTAACAGAACATGTAATATAGTTCCTAAGCCTTAGTCAACGAGGACATATTTAAAGTTTAGTTGTGAAGATATGGCTCGGATGCAATCTATTGCTCAGTTACTGTCATGAGAACTAGAAGGTATTAGAGTCCGTAAGAAAGGTTCCTTTTAATTAATAAAGTTTGGGGGCAAAATTTTATTGAAGCTATTAGAGTCAGTATGAAAAATCAATAGATGCGCCGTCTTGCCCATTTGAAGTGAACTGAGAAATGCTCCATCCATTTATGTTCTTTTGACACTCTTAACAAACTTTATAAGATTGATAAACAATTTATTGTCGAATTATTGAAAGAGCTTCTATCTGTGATAATATGAGAACCATACTTGCCTAGCATTATTCTCCTCCAAAAACTGTCCTTGTCTTGACCTAATTTCCACCAAACTTTGGTCAGCATTATAACCTTTTTTATGCTAAGGTCACCTAATCCTGGACCCCCTATATCTTTTGGTAAAACAATCTTGTTCCACCTTATCCAATGCAACTTTCTTGAACTGATCCCTGAATCTGAAATTTCTTTATGAAGAAAACTTCTTTTAGTCTTCTCTGACTCATGGATCACATTATTTATAACTGGAACCAATATTACTGGCATGCTGTTAAGTGTGGATTTTATTAAGATTGATCTCCCTGATCTGTTAAAGGACTCTGCACTTCCACTTTGAAAGCTTAGTCTTAATTTTTTGAACCATTGGGGGCCAGAAGCTTCTTCTACCAGGGGAACAACCTAGACTTGCACCCAAGTATAAGACAAGAGCTATTTACCAACTTCACACCCTATAGTTCTTCTTGCTTCTAAGCCAAATCCTTTCGTAGGGCTGCCATTATTTACTATGACTGAATATCTTGAGGTGTGCATGATTAATTTAATCCATTCTATTTATGTTAAAGGGAAGCCAAAAATTTTTATCATCTCAAGAAGAAAGCTCCATTTTACTGTGTCAAATGCTTTTGTAAAATCCTGTCTGCGATTCTGATATGATCCTCCATGAAACTCTACTAAATCTTTTTGCTCAAGTCTTTAATAAAATTTTAAGTAAGAAATTGATTAAACTTATAAGAAGAAAGTTCGCTATTATCTAGAAATAAGAATATTAGTGTTTTAGATATGAAGAAAGGATGGTCAGTTCACAATTCAGGTCAGTGGAGAAGAGAATTAAGAGGATGGGAACTGGAAGAAGTTGGTATCCTAGATAAATTGATCAAAGAAACAAATCTTTCAGAAGCTCCAGACACATTGATATGGTTAGGAAATAATAATAACTGGAATACTAGAGATTTCTATAATCTTTTGCAGCAGAGAGTGAACTCTGAAGATGGTTGGTCAATTATTTGGAAGCTGAAAATTCCTAACAGAATCAAATTGTTTCTTTGGTAAGTCAATCATGGAATCCTCCCAGTGAAAAGGTTCATTGCAAGAAGAATTATAGGACTGGATACTCTTTGTCCTTTATGCTTGACATTTGATGAATCCATTTTTCATCTGTTTTGGGAGTGCAGCTTTATCAAACCAGTGTGGTCAAGAATTTGCATGTGGTGGAACTTATCTAATTTCAAAGATCCTAAGGAAGATAAGTTTCTCTCTTCTTTTTTTAGTTCCTCAGCTTTATCTAATAGGACAGCTTGGCACCAACTTGTGTCAATCACATTATGCTGCATTTGGAAAGAAAGGAACGAAGTGATTTTCAGAGCAAAAAAGTTCAATTTGGAAGCCTTAATGTTATGCATTAAGAGAGAATCCTTTCATTTTAACTTCAAATTTGATTTAATTTCTCAGAACTCTGAAAAACTTTGGTTTATCGATCCTCTGGCAACTTTAGAAAACTTTGATAAGCTAAAGTTTAAAGAGTTTTTGAGATCCATGTCCAAGTTATATGCAAATATAGCTTTCACAGATGGCTCTTGGAAACCTATATCAGAAAAGGGAGGAATAGGTGGTTTTATCTTGTCGAACTCTCTGCAAGTGAAGTTCGTTTTTGCTGGTCTAGTCAAGAAAAAGAATGCATTCGAGGTTGAGTTGGCAGCTTGCATGCATATTTGGAAAATTTTAGGAACTCATAGAAAAACTGTTTTGAATGTCATTTGCACAGATTCAAAAAATATACAGGAGATGGCTACAATAGCAAGAGCGGGTTTAAGTGATGATAGACTTGGTTTTGAAGATATTAATCAGATGGTGACCTCCTTTCCAAATTGTATTATCAATTATATTAATCGTAAGTGGAATAAAGAAGCAGATCAGTTGGCTAACCAAGGTAGAGAGAGAGATTTTTTGGTCTCTGGATGGGTATAATGAACATTGATATTTGGATTAGAATCTTAGCTTTTGTCTTTTGAAATCAAGTCAGGCCTTGGTATGTAGAAAGAGAATCTTTTCACAGCTTAAAGAGATTGGGCATCACCCTGCAACTTGTCCAT
>PHNY01209119.1:337-11396 GCA_003724115.2 Anethum foeniculum | reverse complement strand
GTCTGTTACTCTCTAATCCTTATATTGTAATCTTGCAGTTTGAATAAAAGTTGAGATCAGTAATACATTTTGTTTTTCTCTCGTTTAAAATTCACACATACATTATATTTACAACTCTGCAATCACAGTGGAGACTTAAGTATTGTCTATCAAGATTATGTGTCCATGGAACTGCTGTTACTATGAAAAAGCTTCATATTTAAACTCATATTTACATTTGGCATATCTGATGTTCTGTCCTTGTAACTCATCTTCATAGTCCTTGTTATTACACAATAACTAGATTGGCAAAACAAAATGCAGAAAGTAATGCTTGCCCGGAAAAAAGTTACACTTAAATTTTGATTCTTTTGCAGTTTGACATTTTAATTATAATATGAAGGAGTGTAAGTAGGGATATTTGAGGTTCAAAGTGTTGCTGCATGATTTTCTTCTCCCTCTTCCATGAAGTAGTATCTAGCTCAATATTTGATTCTGAAGAAAGATTTGAAATTGATCTTGGGATGCTTTTGTTTGATTCATAAGTTATTAAATTAGTGCTTCAGAATCTGATTTACTTTTGAAATTGATCTTCATTTATGCAAGCATGATGCGATGTTTTGGATGCTTGACATATGGCTTCTATCTCTTGTATAAAGTATTATCTGGCATGGTATGAGATTATGTGCTAAAGATTTGAAATTGCAATTTGGTTTTGTTTACATTTTAACTAATAAGTTAATCAATAAGTGTTTTATAATATGATACTTTACTATGTATTTACCTATATCTTCTTGTGTTTTGTGTTGTAATAGGTTCATGCTGCTTCATTGATACATGATGACTTGCCCTGCATGGATGATGATCCATCCCGTCGAGGACGACCCTAAAACCACACCATTTATGGCACAAATATGGCAATTCTTGCTGCTGATGCCTTGTTTCCTCAAGGCTTTGAACACATTATTTCATATACGCCTTCCGGCCTTGTTCCAGAGGACATTCTCCTCCGAGTTATAGCTGAGATAGCCAAAGCAGTTGGGTCCATTTTGGCTTTAGTGTTAGTGAAATGCTGTATTCTTAAACTTGTGCTACATATTCCAAAGGTAAAAATTAGAGAAGTACTTGCCGCTAACTGAAAAAGGTTTAAATGGTAAGTAATTAGAGCTGCTAATTTGAACTTACTAATGTGACAATTGAATGGACAACTGATTTCAGTATAATAATATTTTCCACGAATATAGGTCACTTACGAATTTTACTTATGTTTTATACTTATGACATGTGTAGCTGAATACTTCTCTCAAAATGATAAAAGAAATGCACTTCAAAGAAGACCTGAAAAAGCTAGGAGAAGCTAACTGTAGTTTGAATTGGGACATTGGAGTTTATTGTGCTACTTTTCCAATGAGAATGATGAAAATACCACTCCATTGAATGACGGGACAGTCTCTTAGGTTTTTTTTCATATAACCATTACTATTTAGAATATTGGCATTTCATACTTTTGTTTACTTTGTCGTATGTTTTGGTAATGCGGTAAACTTGTGTAGTATGTAATGTTGGTGGTATTTTGGGGTTGTGTTTTGATACTTTGTCGTAGTATGAGGCGGTTCGGAATTTTGGTGAATTGGTGAATGAATGGAGGAGACTCTTGTTGGTTACTTGCTTTGATTCGTTTGTGGTTTGATTTATAGTAGGATTAGCATATTTACAAATATTGTATTGCAAAATTTTTATTAGCAGTATTGCAGTTGCTGTTAATTTTGATGTTGCAAAATTTAAAGTTTGTGTTACCTTTACGAAGAGATTTACTATTACATATGAAAAAATAGTGTTACATTTGACCATAATTTATATTGTAAAAAAGAACAATGTAGTGTTGCACTAGATGAAAGGGTTGTGTTGCATTAGATAGGTGGGCCCCAAGGTGCCACATCAGCAGTGCCATGTCAGTAGTAGGCCCACACAGGTGGGGCCCAGTATTTATGTGGCATTGCTGATGTGGCATTGCTAACGAGGCAGTTGTGGGCCCCACTGTGCTGATGTGGCTTGTGGGTCCCATAGTGCTGACGTGGCATGTGGGCCCCACAGTGCTGACGTGGCTTGGGGTCCCATAGTGCTGACGTGGCATATGGGCCCCACTGCTGCTGACGTGGTATTATGGGTCATACTTGTGGTCCAGTATTAGTTTCTCTGTGAGGTAATGTAACAATTTCCTTATATTACGTTTGCTTCACTTAGTATTGCAATATACTTCTAAGGTAATGCTTTTTCTTGTGTTACATTTGATATGGTGTAAGCATTGCATTATATAGCAAAGGTAGCACTAAACGATGAAACGGTTATAAAGTGTCATATTTGGGGTAAGGTAACAGAGAAGGAGTCGAAAGTAACAGTAGAGGTGTTTTGCATTCGGCCATCTATGGCGTAGTGAATAATTAAATCTCGAATGTAACTCGAGTTTTTCTTGTAAGTTCAATTAGATTATATTACTTTTATTTATGTAATATATTTGAAGACAAGAAGATTTAAAAATCAAGGAAGGGCAGTTCCATGATGGTGATCCAAGGAGCCAACTCAAGAAAGAAGACATGTAATAGTTAGCTTGTATAAATTTTACCACCCTAGCATGACCTGGATTTTAATCATTAGCGTGATTAAGATCACATAGGATGAAGCCATAACCAAGCACATTTACTTTCCTGCACTTTACATATATATGCTCAAATGATGAACGTATGTGTAGAGTAGTTAATTTTAAGATGCGTGCTTAATTAGATTAAGGATGTATGTATAAACACGACACCAATGCCATGTCTGCTAAACAAGATAAAATATATAACAATTTAAGATTTTATAATATGAAAAAATGATTATGAGATTCTCGTGTTTATGAAACACGAAATGATGTACAAATTTGCTTTATTTTCGACATGGTGCGATTTTGGCAAAACCAAGATTCATCGAACTTGTAAGGTTTTAGGTAATAAGTGAGTCCGTTGTGACTTCTTCACTACATTCGGCACTTGTTTAAGCCATATTAATGAGACACGCATTTCTGAGTTACATGTGGATAGATACTTGGATAAGTTTGATTTTGAATCATACGAAGGATGTGAACTTTGTCTCATTTGCAAAATGACTAAAGCTCCTTTTATCGCAAAAGGTGAAAGGACCACCGAACGATTGGGAGTTATACATAGTGATGTATGTGGTTCAATTTGTACGATGGAAAAGGGTGGCTTTTACTACTTCATAACATTTACTGATGATTTCAGTAGATATGGATATGTGTATCTTTTGAAGCACAAATCCGATTCTGTTCAAATGTTTAATGAATAGAAGGGTGAAGTACAAAAGCAAAGAAGGGAAAGTATAAAAGTTCTACAATCAAATCGTGAAGGAGAATACTCAAGCCTCGAATTGAAAGGTTTCTTGAAGGAGTGTGGTATCGTATCACAGCTTACTCCTTCTGGAACGCCACAATGGAATGGAGTTTCCGAGAGGAAAATCGCACTTTGTTCGACATGGTGCAATCAATGATGTGTCTGGCGGATCTTCCAATTAGTTTCTGGGGTTATGCTCTAGAAACGGATGCAAATACACTTAACCGTGTTCCGAGAAAAGGGGTCTAAAAGACTCTATATGAGATATGGCTGAAAAATGTCATACCATGTCATTTATGAAAGTTTGGGGACGTGAAGTGTTTGTGAAATGTTTAGTCTCGGCCAAGTTAGGACCAAAATCAGATAGATGTTATTTTGTGGGATACCCCAGTGAGACTAAAGGGTATATTTTCTATAATCCTTCCAAGAACAGAGTGTTTGTTGCTCGGACCGTTGTATTTCTTGAGGGAGAACTACATTATAAGAAAATTAGTGGGATGATAATAGATTTTGATGAATATCGAGGACCACATGATAACATTAAACCAGAGTTGGAACATGATTAGGACGTATATCAAAATATTGAAAGGAATCCTATTCAGGAAACACAGGTTGTTCGTAGATCTAGTAGGATTTGGCATGAGCTCGAGAGATATTATGAATTTCTCTTGACTCAAGATGGTGATGTTATGCTTGTAGATCATAATGAGCCTCTCACCTACCAAGATGCTATGAACAGTACAGACTCCAAGAGATGGTTGGAGGCCATGAAATCTGAGATGGAATCCATGTATCAAAATAATGGCATCAGAGCTACTTGTAGAAATTGTTTAATTTGTTTATGTGTTTACTCATTTTTTGATATATATGCATGTATGCAAAATACGATGTTTTGATGTTGATACAAGATGTTTATATATGTGTATGTATATGTTTTGAATATATGATATTCATGTGAGTTGTATAATCATATGATGATTACATAACCTACTGATGTATACATGATTTATGTTTGTTCTTATTATGAGAATCGTATTCGATGGGAATTCTGAATCGGTTACTGCAGATTTGCTGAAATATGTGTCTGGTGTCCGATTTTCGCAAACGAATACCCTTTACAGATAGGAAATGAGCGTTTGAACAAAACTGTTGTCTAAAGCCATCAATGACTCGTCTGTGAAGCGTTTGACGTCATTTAAGGTCTGTAATTGGCGATTTAATGTTATAAGATTTGATTTTGAATTTTTTGATTTTTCTCATATTTGATTTTTATGATTAAATCATGAACGCTATGATATGTTAAGCTCAGATTATGTGTTTTAAGATGTTCTTAAGTGTTAATTGAGCATGGTGGACGGTTATGGCTTATGACCTTTAGGTCAATGGTTTTAGTTTTTAAATACAGCTTGCATGTCATTTTGATCTTGTAATAATTGAATCTCGAATGTAACTCAAGTTTTTCTGGTAAGTTCAATAAGATTAGATTTCTTTTATTTATATAATATACTTGAAGACAAGAAGACTTAAAGATCAAGAAAGGGCGGTTCCATGATGGTGATCCAAGGAGGCAACTCAAGCAAGAAGACATGTAATAGTTAGCTTGTATATATTTTACCACCCTAGCTTGACCTAAATCTTAATGATTAGCTTGATTAAGGGGTCATTTGTAAAATTTCAATCATATTTTCTGGATGGTTTTAAATTTCTGAAAGATTGATAATTTGAATGCTGGACGAATAATATTGTTTGGTAAATAAAATTCAAAATTTCTGAATGATAATATTTGTTGATTATACCTTCTAAATTAATTTGTACGTTTAACCCTAATAATGGTATAACATTTTACAAAGAAAATGAAAATTTACTATAAAAATTATGCATATATCTCAATTAATATTGTCTATTTTAATGAGTAAACATTATTTTTTAGTCTTAAACATAAAAATTTAAAATTTTTATTTAATATTATTAAACGCTACTTAGCATAAATGTATTCAAATTAAAACCCATGTAATTATTATTAATATATTTAAAAATTAAATGAATATATAAAAATATATAATTGTAAATGTTAAGATAATTAATAGATGTTATGGAATATTAATTTTTACACTTGTTTGAAGAAAACCAAGTATATAAATAAGTAAATTATGCTTTCATACCATAATCTATGACATTTATATCACTTAAGAAAAGTAAGAAATATTATTACTATACAAATCTTGTGTCTTTAATACGTTTCATGAACCGTCCAGCTGAAATATTTTGAACCAACCGTGCAGCTAAATTCCTCTGTCGTCCAGCTAACTTACAAATTTATCAAACAATATGAACCAGTGATTTAGTTCTCGTCCAGTTCTTTTGACATGGTTCAGGGGTTAACAAATGGCCCCTAAGATCACATAGAATTAAGTCATAACCAAGCACATTTACTTTTCTGCACTTTACATATATGCTCATATGATGAATGTATGTGTAGCGTAGTTATTTTTGAGATGCATGCTTAATTAGATTAAGGATGTATATATTAGATACGACACCAATGCCATGTCTGCTAAATAAGATAAAATCTGTAACTATTCCAAATTTTATAATATGAACAAAGATTGTAAGATTCTCATATTTATGAAACACGAAATGATGTACGAATTTTCTTTAGTTCTGACATGGTTCGATTTTGGCAAAAATAAGTTCATCGAACTTGTAAGGTTGTGGGTAATAAATGAGCCCATAGTGACTTCTCCGCTACCTGGAAATTAAACATTGACGAATATTGATTTGAAGTAATTTATTCAAGGAAAAATTGGGAATCTCTTTATGACAGGTAACAAAACTCTAAAATTAATATTAAGCTGTTCAGATGCCTTCCATTGTGTCCAATACATCAACACCTAGATCGATATTGAGTAGGTTTGTCAAAGCGGAGTACTTTTATTTATCGTGGGAAGGTGTGTTGAGGTATACTTATATGACTATTGGGTTTGACTTAACTAAGTTACACAATAGGATTGTGAACTTAGAGGCATAGAGTTTGGCGAGATTTATTAGATAAATATGAACAATGGTTGTTCCACCAAATTATCCAAGAGTTATATAATTGATATAATTGAGAAATGTTGTATACCTAAATAATCATGTTTTAGAAGTATAGCCAAAGCTGACCCAAGGCATCGTAAAATATGGATCTTGGCTCACTAGAAAGAGTATAGGAGATATTTTTTTCCAAATTGATAGTAAGGGCTATTAATTTGATAAAAATAGTGGGAGATATATATTATGAATATAAATGAATAATCACTTGAACATAATTTAATAATTATGTATAGACAAATTTAATTATAAATTTTAAATATTATAAATATCAAATGACAATAACACAAATAACTTCTCTATGCAATAGTCCTTGAGAAGGACAAGCTGACATGAAATAATTTTTGTACCTGACATTGGAACTTGAGGATCGTCCTCAGGCACAATGATGTAAAGTCCCTTAGAACATGTTTCATGTCTCGTGCTCGCACTTGTGAGTGCTAAGCTTAAGAAGCAAATGAGCATATAGATGCTTGTAATGCCCCCAAATCCGGGGTCAGGAATCTGGGTCGTCACGCATCCATCCAAACAAGTGAAACCTGTATTTAACTCAATAATCCAACAAAACCACATCATAGACCCCAAATCCTTCACACACACAAGTTATAGTCTTAGAAACGATGTACAACAAGTATCATCTATTATTACAAAACAAAAGTACTTACCAAGATCTCACACTATTACTCACAACCTCTACATGAAGTTATGATAATCTATGATACAAACTGTGACCTATCAGAATGCTCTGGCCCACCTGAGGCAAAGCTGCAAAGAGTCTACGAAAGGTCTATACGGTTATCCACACCACTGCAGGGGACTAACTCCTCACCGAAAAACTGGTTATCTATTATGTTCTGACATTTGAAAGAAAGTAGGAGTGAGCAATAATGCTCGGCAATAGTATAAAACAGTTTTGAAAGTGACTGTTCAAATAAAATATCTTTTCATAATATTTCTGAAAATCTTTGTTATGCATAATATGAACAAAGTTTCAATAAAGTTTAAACGATGAAGTTACTAGGTACTTCAATATATAATCTTTTCAAAATTTCTGAAAACCCCTTTTAAGCAAAGTATAAACAGAGTTCGAATTGTACGTCATAAGTTAACGATACAAGGTGATTTAATATATCTAACATTTTCTTAATATTTTTCTAAAATCTTTTGCTATAAAAGTATTATCAGCGTTTCAACTTTTGTAACATGTAAAGAGATATTACAGGTAATTCATAAAATATTCTTTTTCGTAAAACCACTGAGAACCCTTTGTTATGTCATTTATAATCAAAGTCTCAGAATATTGTTTAAAAGATGAAGTTACGAGATACTTCATTTTAAAACATCAGTTTTGAAGCTCGATCCTGCCAACACTCATCGGTCACCCAGTCGTAGCCTTTATATCGGGGTGCTCTCGATAGTGTAGCAGAAAATATCCAATCTGGATGATCAACTAATATTTGGAGTATCACCGCGCCAGGTTATACAACTTACGATGATCACTCAAATATTGTCTACATGTAAAAGGAAGAACTGCTCCCAGAACTTTCTCTCGAATGAACCGCTCCCGGAACTCTTCATGTTGGGATGAACCGCTCCCCGAACATCCTGGCCATTTGGGCCAATAAAATAATGCTGGACCGGCGCCACTCGGCCTCTCACGCTAACTCCTAATTCGAATAGAATCCATGACTCTTAAACGTAAAGTAAGCCTCTTTTTCCCCAAGTAGAAACTTGTTAATAGGTTTCCAAAAAGTAGTCGTATCAGCTTGGAAAGGGAAATTCACCAATATATCCCAGCAATGCTTGTTAATGTAATAACTTGTACCGTGGCTTACTTCCCTACTATTGGGTAAGTAATAAAAACTCTATTTCCTTATCTATCAACAACTACGTTGCGAATGATTAAATAATTCGTTGAGTAGGATTTCGCATATTTTTGGGCGAGTATTTAAATCTCCTCCATACAGAAGATTTAAATTTGAAAACGAGGTTCGAGATCCTCTCTTCTCTTTTTTAAAAATATCCTTGATATAGTTCGAGGTCCAAGGTGATTTTTTTAATAATATAAATCATTTTTAAATCCCTTTTAAAATATTAAATGAATATTTAAATGATATTCCTATAAAAATATTGATTAAAGAAAATGTTTGAATAAAATAATTGGGAGTAAATTCTTGAATGAATATTCGAAAATAACGTTCATTTAATATAAATATTTTTGAGTAAATTCTCGAAATAATTCATTTAGTAAATAACGATAATTGTTCATAAATAAAATCTTAAATGAATATTCAAAACAATATTCACTTTATTATTTGATTTCTCGAATAAACTTTATTCGAATAGTCATTATCGAAAACTACCTGAAATATATTTGGAAACATCGTCTCCCAGTTCAGAAATCATTCAAGTCATAGGCCCTGTGCTTAAGGGTATTCGTAAAAATCTAGCTTATAGCTATCATAGGTATCATTAGCTCATAAGCTCAACTTTTAAATCATACTTCAGATATTATAAAATATGATTGTTGCATAAAATACCAATGTGCAAGTGTACACAATCACAAACAAATAATACAGTAGTAAATACCAGATATCGTTCCTCAAGGACTGTAAGTTTCTTTAAATCACAATTAATATCTGACAAATTAGTTACATAACAAAATAATTGAGTTTTGGTTTTTTAATTAAACTAATCAAATAACAACTAATTTAACTAACTAATATTATACTAGCAAAAAGATTTGGATAAGTTTTAAATACGTAAAACTGAGTCAAGATAATTACTTCACCCTAATATGTTCATGTCGGTAATTAAGCAGTGTAATACTATAGCAAGATCACAGTTCACTAACCTGAAATTCAATGATCATAGGTTTCTCCCGAAGTCACTATGGTATAGATTCTGTAATTAAACTAACATATGTCTATGCCAATTTAACTTCCAGAATACAATTAAGCACCAATTTCACACGGCTATGCAAGGTAACAATACATGTCTATACCGTCACAAAATTAATATCAACAGATATAATCATGCACCATTCAAGTATTGTGTCAATTAACTATAACCCTCTCAGTATTTTAATTAACTCGTTAACCTACTACAGTTGATCAGACAATAGCAAGTATGAGCATGAAAAGCACTCGAATGAATAAACTGCAACTTCATATAGTACTTCTTATCAAAACACCAACAATCCCATACTAGGGTTCCATAAAAATCCTAACTCATATAAGTTTAGTTCGTAATCAATATATCAAAACAATCCTAAGAAAACTAACACATAATCATAAGAAGATATATGAAAAGATAAGAGAAATCAAAGCCAATTGAATGTCTTCAATGGCAGAATTCTTCTGCGTTGATTATTTCTTCTCGTCCTCCCTTGTGCGGCGACTTGTCACTTGCCTCCTCTCTCCCGCTCTAAGTATTAGATCTGATCTCTCTATTCTAATATATGTAATAATGGTCTTTTTAATGATTTTATACAAATACAAGGAGATTTCCCAATTAAAATTGAATTCCATAAAAAGGAAATTCGTAGTTGACTTTTTAACTTTGATTTTGGGCTGATTCGACTGGACCTTGAATTCAAGACCACTTTTAAAATGAATCTCTTCTCATAAGCTTTTCGTGGGATGTTGAATCGTTAAAAAAGGACTTCTAGAACTCCAGTTATGGCCCAAACAGTGTAAACTGCGTAAGCGGCCCATTAAATCCGATTTTTAATCAAATCAATCTCCAACTATGATTTCGTAAACTCCAAGCCTTCCTTTATTATAACTCCTTGAAACCTACAATAAAACATTAATATTTATTAAATAAAAATCCAAATCAATACAAATAACCAAAATATACGGAAAATATTAAGATAAAGTGCATGCTCGTCACATCCCCACACTTAGCATTTTGCACGTCCTCGGGCAAAGAAAAGAAATGACTATGTTATAACTACTAGTACCACTTCCGTAGGTGATCACGGTTGCATTTGGCATATGTAACAAGCTCTTTAAACACCTAGGTAGCCCTATAGGACGAGTAAGGTCTCGTGAGGGTTTATAGTGTTTTTACCCACAAAATTTTAAATTCTTTTCTGACTGCCAAGTCTCAAGAATGAAATATATCATAGCTCATATATGTCACATGTGATTCCTTAGCATTACACACCTACACAACTAGTCAAGCATGCACACATAGTCTCGAAAGACTAAAATATTCATGAATAACATCAAAGTCTCAATCAACAAGAAAATAGCATGCTTTGGATAGAAAAATAACTTCACAAGCATTAAAATCACACAAGTTTTTAGGTCTAACTGTATCACTCAAGTTCAATCGAATGCACATGTTCTACCATAAGCTTGCTTATTCACCAAAATCTCTAGACTTCGCGCATGTATAATTCAAAAGGTCTTTGTCAAGGGCTGTAAAGAGGCTTAGGTTAGGGGTAGGATATCAAAGAATAGGCTAACAAGAATTAAAGTTGGCCAAACTTGATAACTAGCAGAGCATAGTGTTCTATTTTAATTTAAGCATCCAACATGAAAAAGAGATTATGTTAAAGTTGGCCAGACTCTCACAAGAATTAAACACCAAAG